>MU682937.1:72405-138977 GCA_026770625.1 Nicotiana glauca | reverse complement strand
GGCACAACAACCATGTGATGGCGGTGACCACACGGAGTGGACGAGGCGGTGATGTGCATGCCTCAAGAGAGAATCAAGCCATGGTAGAGAAAGATGAGTTGCCTAATGATTATATGCCTACGCGGGTTGATGATGTTGTGGAACCAAGTGCAAGAAATGAAGTGAGAATTGACATTCAAGAGGTAGAGGAAGAGACTCAAGAGAAAGTGAACCCGTCTAGGGAACATGTTAATATACCCGAGCCGGAAGTGCCTAAAGCCAAGGCACTTTTTCCAAGGCCTCCTCCGCCCTACCCTCAACATTTGGCCAAACAAAAGAGTGATAACCAATTTAAGAAATTCATTGAGATGATGAAGATTTTGGCTATCAATGTTCCTTTGGTGGAGGCACTCGAGCAAATGCTAGGGTATGAGAAATTCATGAAAGATTTGGTCACAAAGAAGAGATCAATGGAGTGTGAGACAATCAAAATGATCCATCAAGTGAGCGCAATTGTACACTCCATGGCTCCTAAACTTGAGGACCCCGGTGCATTCACTATCCCATGCATTATTGGAAGCGCTGACTTTGCAAAAGCCCTTTGTGACTTAGGGGCAAGCATCAACTTAATGCCATATTCAGTGTTCAAAACGTTGGGAATTGGGCAACCTCACCCGACTTCAATGAGGCTCCAAATGGCGGATAGGTCTATGAAGCAGCCTTTGGGTATTATCGATGATGTTCTTGTTCGAGTTGCTAAGTTCATCTTGCCGGCCGACTTCGTGATTCTTGATTGTGAGGTGGACTTTGAAGTCCCAATTATTCTTGGAAGGCCTTTTCTAGCAACAGGGAAGTCTTTGGTTGATGTCGAGGAGGGAGAGTTGACCTTCCGAGTTGGTGATGAAAAGGTAGTGTTCCATGTGTGCAAATCTATGAGGCAACCAATTAGTACCGAAGTTTGCTCATTTGTTGACATTGTCACGGTGGTGATAATGGATGACACAAGCGCAATGATCAATGTTGAAGATCCACTTGAAGAGGTGCTTTTAAACATGGAGGCTAATGATGATGCCGGGAGAATTTAATGTGTAAATTCTCTGCATGGTATGGGCTTATACTCTTATGAGCCTAGTAAGTTATCATTGGACCTTGAAAATCGCAAGACCCCTCCAACAAAGCCATCTATTGAGGAGCCAACGGTGTTGGAGTTGAAACCACTTCCTCCTCACCTCAGGTATGAGTTTCTTGGTCCTAATTTCACTTTTCCAGTTATTCTTTCTTCTTGCTTGACTAACGTGCAGGTGGACGCCACTTTGGCGGTTCTTCAAAAGCGCAAGCGAGCGATAGGATGGACGTTGGTGGATATTCGGGGTATAAGCCCCGCCTTTTGCATGCATAACATCATTTTGGAGGAAGATGCAAGGCCGTCGCTTGAGCACCAAAGAAGACTAAATGAGGCTATGCAAGAGGTAGTCAAGAAGGAGATTATCAAGTGGTTGGATGCTAGTATGGTCTACCCAATATCGGATAGTTCGTGGACCTCCCCGATCCAATGTGTTCCAAAGAAGGGGGTATCACGGTTGTCACAAATGAAAACAATGAATTGATTCCGACCCGCACGGTCACGGGTTGGAGGGTGTGCATGGATTATAGAAAGCTCAACAAGGTCACTAGGAAGGATCATTTCCCTCTACCATTTTTGGACCAAATGCTTGATCGTTTTGCGGGCTGGGCTTATTATTGCTTCCTTGATGGCTACTCGGGGTATAACTAAATTCTCATTGCCCCGGGGGATCAGGAAAAGACAATATTTACTTGTCCATATGGCACATTTGCCTTCTCACGGATGCCTTTTAGACTTTGTAATGCTCCAGCGACCTTCCAAAGATGCATGATGGCAATCTTCACTGACATGGTGGAGGACATTCTGGAGGTTTTCATGGACGATTTTAGTATAGTGGGGGACTCATTTGAAGAATGCCTAGCGAACTTGGACAAGGTGTTGAAAAGATGTGAGGAGACCAATCTTGTACTCAATTGGGAAAAATGTCACTTCATGGTGCAAGAGGGAATTGTCTTGGGGCACAAAATTTCAAAGAATGGTATTGAAGTTGACAAAGCAAAGATAGAGGTTATCTCAAGGCTTCCTACCCCTACTTCTGTCAAGGGGGTAAGAAGTTTCTTAGGCCACGCCGGGTTCTACCGATGCTTCATCAAGGATTTTTCAAAAGTTGTGAACCCGTTGTGCAAACTATTGAAAAAAGATGTGAAGTTCGTGTTTGATGAGAGGTGTATGGAGTCCTTTGAATTGTTGAAACATAAGTTGAATACCACTCACATTATCACCGCACCTAATTGGGATTTGCCTTTTGAGTTGATGTGTGGTGCGAGTGATGTAGCGGTTGGTGCAGTGCTTGGCCAAAGAATTAACAAAATGTTCCATCCGGTGTACTACGCAAGCAAGACAATGAATGAGGCTCAAAAGAACTATACAGTCACCGAGAGGGAGTTGCTAGCTATTGTGTTCGCCATGGAAAAGTTCCGACCATACCTTATGGGGGCCAAGGTCATTATCCATGCCGATCATGCAGTCCTTAGGCATTTGATGACAAAGAAAGACTCGAAGGCGAGGTTGATGAGATGGGTATTACTCTTGCAAGAATTTGATCTAGAGATTGTGGATAGAAAAGGAAGTGAAAATCAAGTCGCGGATCACTTGTCCCGGCTAGAGGAAGAAGGAAGACCGAGCAATGGTGTTGAGATTAATGATGCTTTTTCGGATGAAAAGCTCCTCGCGGTGTCTATGCATGATATGTCGTGGTTTGCCGATGTGGCCAATTATCTTGTGACCGGTACAGTCCCGTATGAGCTCTCTTCTAACCAAAGGAAGAAGCTCAAGCGGGATAGTTTGGATTACTATTGGGACGAGCCCTACTTGTTCAAAATTTGCACTGATGGTGTAATTCATCGTTGTGTCCCGGAAGAAGAACAATTGAGTATATCTCCTTATGATGGTAATCATGGGGGAGTGAGGACGGCATCAAAGGTTCTAAGTTGTGGTTTCTATTGGCCGACTTTGTTTCAAGATGCAAGCGAATTGGTGAAAAAGTGTGATGCATGTCAACGAGCAGGCGGGATCTCTAAAAGGGATGAGATGCCTCTTAAAACCATTCTAGAGGTCGATATTTTTGATGTGTGGGGCATTGATTTCATGGGCCCGTTTGTAAGCTCTTATGGGAACACGTATATTCTCGTGGCGGTAGATTATGTTTCCAAGTGGGTAGAAGCCGTGGCTCTTCCCAACAATGAAGCCAGGAGTGTCGTGGCATTTTTGAAAAAGCACATATTCACTAGATTTGGCACCCCTCGTGCTATCATTAGTGATGGGAGGTCCCATTTTTTCAACAAGGCTTTTGATTCTTTGCTCACCAAATATGGAGTTAACCACAAGGTGACTACCCCATACCATCCTCAAGCAAGTGGCCAAGTGGAGGTTTCTAATCGGGAAATTAAGAGTATCTTGTCCAAAACAATGAATTCAAATAGGACCGATTGGTCAAAGAAGTTGGATGAGGCTCTTTGGGCTTATAGGACGGCATATAAGACTCCGATTGGTATGTCCCATATCGATTGGTGTTTGGTAAGGCTTGTCATCTCCTAGTGGAACTAAAGCATAAGGCAATGTGGGCTTTGAAAAGATTAAATTTGGAATGGGATGTTGCGGCCAACCTCCGAGTAGAGCAATTGAATGAACCTGATGAGTTTAGATTCCATGCTTACTCCAGCTCGTCCTTGTATAAGGACAAGATGAAATACCTACATGATAAGTATGCTCGGGGTAAAGAATTCAAAGTGGGTGACATGGTTCTTCTTTTCAACTCTCGACTGCGGTTATTTCCGGGGAAGCTCAAATCCAAATGGAGTGGTCCCTTTGAAGTGGTCTTTGTAACTCCTTTCAGTGCCCTTGATCTTAAAAAAAATGGTGAAGTATTATGGGTTAATGGGCATCGCGTCAAGAATTACTTGGGCAAGGTTGATGACAGCCACGTGGTGGCGCTTATTCATTTGAAGTGAGCTGATGGTAACTTGCGTCATGCCGCGACGTTAAATCAGGCGCTTCTTGGGAGGCAACCCATGTCTTTTGAATTTCTTTATTTTTCTGTTGTAGAGAAGGATTTTTGAGCTGATGGTTTGTGAAGTGTTGCAGGGATAATGTTGAATCAGTGCAGGACAAAAAAATAAAAAATGAATTGTCTCTAAACAGTGCCTACGCGGCCGCATCCCAAAATAGTACGCTCCGCGTGGGCTTGAGCTACTGAAGGAGTTAAACTCAGAAGACCCAGCGCGGCCACATGACATTTTTGTGCGGTCCGCGCTGGAAGAACAAAACTTGGCAACGCTCTGAAGTTTTCCACGTGGCCGCGCACCAAAGCATTGCGGTCCACGTGGAAACTGTCGAAATAGACAAGTCTCTGAAGTTTCCCACGCGGCCGCGCACCAAAGCAGTGCGGTCCACGTGGGCTGTGCTCATGATCTGAAGATGAAAATCCTGCACGGTCTGCGTGACATTTATGTGCGGCCGCGCAGGTAGGTAAGAACTGGGTCCCACGGTTTTCTATAAATAGGAGCCTTGGGCCTCCTTTAAACCTTTTCGCAAGTTTTCATTTGAGCTTATATTTCTACTGTTCACCCACATCAATTGTGCACATAATTTCATTCTCATTAATCCCTGGTAATATCTCATCTTCATTTCAATTTGTAGTTTAATTTGTGTTTATTTTACTTGATTTCTACTAGAATAACTTCTTAATTTCTTTCTTGTTCGTCTAGTTAACTATTAGAATAGGTTTTTGTGAACTTTTGTTGAACTTGGGCATATATTCTTGTTAAAACAACTGATTAAGGACACCTAGGACCCATAATGTTAAAAATTGGACTAAAAAGAACAAAAAAAAAAAGAGGGCCTACCCAGTTACGTTTGCCCTACGCGGCCGCACAACATTTGTGTGCGGTCCGCGTGCCTTTGATTGGTTTTGAACAACCTCTCTGCGCGGTCCGCATTACCATTTCTATGCGGTCCTCGTGAGCCCAGCGCGGCCGCGGTCTAAAGTAGTGTGGACCGCATGGCCAGAGTTCAGAGAGGTTGCATTTTGAGAGTTTTACCTGAGCGGACCGCGTACCATTTTTGTGCGGTCTGCGATGAAACAATGCGGCCGCGATCCAAAGCAGTGCGGTTCGCATAGGTCATGTTCAGAGAGTTAAATAATTGGAGTTTTGTACTGCGCAGACCGCATGCATTCTTGTGCGGTCCGCGCCCCTTAGTCTATGCCACTTGTCTGCAAATTTTTTTCTGTCAACCGAACTTGCTAATTTGCCTCATGTGCTTCTACTAACTAAGTTAGTCATGTATTCTTATAGGCAATAGTTAAAAAATGTGGAGGTGCACAACCACAACGCGGGGGAAAGGAGAAGCAAACCGGGAGGGTAGTTCTTCCCGAGGGAAGACAATCAGAAAGGTTGTGAAACTCACTGCTAAGGACAAAGAGACAATAAAGAAGAATAGAAAGATAATTCGGGAGGCCGACAGGGCTGCCTCTCAGTCAATAGGTAGCGAGGACGCACCCTCCCGGAGTGTGACTTTAGAGTCCGTCCCCACACACATGTCCATGGAGATTCCAGCACCAGAATCATCTTCCCCTGAGCAAGCAAATGTGGCCATCTCCAAGAGGCCAGTGAATGTGGTACTCTCGGACTCGTCTGATGAGTCCGCAGCTGAAAAAGAACCTGGCGAGCAATATTCTACCTCTCCCGTAATTTCATCATCAAAGGAGAGTGCAGGAGGTGAGCCAAAGATTGGGGGTCTAGATAGAACCAGGAAACTAGAGGAATGGGAAGATTGATTTGTAAGTGAAGTCACCTTCCACCGATTCAGGGAGTGGTGGCCCAAGAGGAAGCTGATTCCGGAGAGGCCATTCATTGATGCTGATTTAGTTCCTCACAACCCTCATTTACAAGCATAATTCCATACGAGAGAGGGTTGGGGCTTCTTCAAAGAACGTGTGGAAATAGAAAATGAGCACATGGTGAAGGAGTTTTACAGCAATGTCCACCATGTAGTTCGGGGCTCCACAGCTACAAGAGTGAGGGACAAGATTGTGCTATTTGATAGGAAGACACTTAATGACTTCTTGGGATTTGCAGAAGAGGATGAGTCTCAATACTTGGAGAAGCTGGCTATGAAAGAAGAAGTTCGCCCGTGGTTAGCCGGGATTTTAGCAGCTCCAGGTACAGTCCTTGTGTGGCTGAAAGCACAGGAAAAGATATTCAGGAACACCCTCAACTTTGAAGCAAAAGGGTGGCTGACATTCGTGTGCAATCAGCTTGACCCGTCCATACATGATCACTCCGTCCCCATTGATCGTGCTATCTTGGTTGCTTCCATCATGGCCGGATTTGCATTGAATGTGGGCAACATCATGCATAGGGTGATTTCTACTGTGGGCAATGAGACAAAGACAAACTACCCTTTCCCCAACACACTTTCCCTGTAATTCAAAGAATTGAAAGTAAAGAAGAAGAAATATGATGTTATGGTACCTCCGGTAAGCCCGTATTCATGGTATGATCAGAAGGGTCCTGACAACCCAAAGAATGCCAAGAAGAGTCAGGCCTCCACTTCTTCCGTAGCTGGTTAGTCTGAAGAGCCAGTTGCTACTGAGCAGTCCACTGGGCCAGTTACTGATGAGGCACTACCCCCAGGACCTTCCTCCACAGCTGGCATATCTGTTGCAGCTGATCTGGTGATTCCTTCATCAAAGACTTACCGGTTTGCTGCCAACCAGCTCACACACTTACTAGCCAGTTTGAACAACTGGATGTCGGCTGCGACATCCAAGTTGTTCACTTTGACCACTGCTGTACAGGCACAGGGAGCACCAGTCACTGCTGAGATTCGTTCCTCCATTGAGGATACCTTGAAGAAGATCCTGGCCAACTAGGAGCAGATGATAGAGAAGCAGGATAAGCTAACCAAAGTAGTTGGGGACCACAGCAAGGCATTGAGAAATTGGCTAAGGAGCATAAGAAGCTGAGGAAGACAAAGGCCTCAAAAGAGTCCGTGCTGAAAATTAGAGAGGATGTTGACAAGCTGCTAGCGGATCAGATGCCCCTTGATCTATTATTTGGAGATCCAGTTGGAGAGCCAGCAGCAGTGCAGCCACAGGCAGAGGAGCACAGGCCGAAGAAGAAGAGAAAACTCCCTAGTACTGAGGGAGTTGTGATAGTAGTCGCTCCAGAGCATGAGGGTCCCTCTAGTGCCCCTTCAGTTAATGAGCTAGACCAGGAGTAGGCACCTGTCCCAGTAGCACAGCAGCAGCAGGTTGGGGACCAGTCTGAGGTCCCTGCCAGTACAGAGGACACGGGAGCCACTGACCAGCACAGGGCAGCTAATGAGGCTTGAGGGGCCATTCTATATACTTTGCCTATTTTTGATGCTTTATTTGGTAGTTAGCATTGAGGACAATGCTAGCTCTTATTCGTGGGGGTGTGGCCCTACTTTTTGATTGACTGGATGATTGTATATATTCTTTACTTTCAGTACATTCATAGATATAGATGATTTGTATATAAATTTTTATTATGAACTCCCTTAGTTGTATATTCTACTTCCTTTGTGTACATATTCATTTAGTTGTCATTTGAGCTTTCTTTATATTTTTGTTATTTTTGTTCTAGTTGCAAAGTTAGGCTCATAGCCTCTTTTTGGTTTTGCTTTGGTATTGCAATAAGGCCTTGGTTTTCTTAATGCCACGGTTCTTTCCAAGGGTAGAGTGTTGTGTGAACTGGGTGGCTCTTCCCAATGATAGATAGCGTGACAACTTTCTTAAGGGTTGAGTCAGTTTTTGATTTTTCTTTTTGATTTTCAATTTTTTTGGGTAGTTAAGGGTACCTCAGGCAAAGCTTCACTTGGGCCTAGCACATTTGCCTTTGAATATTTTGGTCAAATACATTAAGTTGTGTTTAGGATGGTGAAAGTCGTGGCCTTAAGACTCTTGTGTTGACCAAACAATCATCATATGGTCATTTTGATCCATTGTGCGCTTGAATCGTATCCTAGGTCGTTGTGGGCCCTCGACTCCGTCGTTGTCAATCCTTGAGTGTATGTGTGGCGATAACTCGATTTGTGAGCCCAAGTACCGAGCCAATGGTCTAGAACTTGCCCCGAATGTTTGTTGAGGTAAAATCATAGGTGGAACTTGACTTGAGAAGTGATTGTAGGCTCTACTTGATCCAAAAATGCTATCTTGATCCATTTCATGACCTACCAATATAATGATCCCTAGTTCACCCTTTTGCGCCTTAAACCTTGTTCTTTCATAAATCAAGTTACAAGCCTATACCCGTTCTTAATTTGACCTTCTCTTGGCACCCAAATCTTCCCTTGAGTAGTGGCGAATGTCTAAGTTTGGGGGGAGAGACAAGAAAGTAAATAATGTGATAGAAGGTACAAAAGCAAACGAAAAGGAAGGCAATGAAAAAGAGAGAAAGACAAAACGTAAGGTTAAAAAAAAGGTAAAAAGGGTTGAAAAAGTAGACAAAAGGAGAAAAAAGGTTTGAATTGCAAAAGAAAGAGTGACAATGTGTCTCTCTAACCCCTTGAAAGAGGTGAATCACCCATTGGAGTCAAGAAAGTGTGCCAAAACGAATCAGAGGAAGCACTTAAGGGAAGATTGAACCCATGTGAACGAAAGCATATCCTACCTTTACCCAAAAGCCTTCACAATGACTCCTCAAAAGCCCTATATGATCTTGAGTTGAAGGAAGCCTACATTAGTGGATACTTACATGAAGGGCAAGCATATGGTACTTAGTGTCGGACTTAGGGTCTCTTCTTTGTGAGAGATGAATGAGAAATCCTTCCACCTCGATTTGTGTGCAAATACTCTAAAAGGTGAGGTTCACTTAGGGAGAGTCGAGGATGTGTGAGTTTGGGTTCCACAATGACCAAAGTACTTGAGAAAGGTTCCTTGATGAGATGTGTCAACTCTCGAGGCTCTTGTGTCACACTTGATCCTCAAGTTTTCAAAGTTTTAAATGTATTAATGATGTATTCGCTTTGAGGGCAATTGTTAGTCCCAATTGATGCTTGTTGAGGTTACTTTAGGAAAAACAGGAATTACTTGGATGTTTTCCATTGAGGGGTATGTCTCATTTTAATTGCTTGAGGACAAGCAAAAGTTTAAGTTTGGGGGAGTTGATAACTATGAACTGTATATGTTTTATACCCTTTCTTATTTGAGCTTTTTGCATAAATTGCTCTAGATTAGTCCTGAATTTCTAACAAGTTGCACTTGATTGCAGGTTTGAGCAACTAGATGATAAATATCACAAATCGGCTCAAAAAGGAGTGAAATATGCCAAACGTCAAAAGATGATTGAAAGTGGGAAGTAGGTGACTTGCGCTAATCGCACTGTTTTGATGTGCGGCAGCGCAGGAAAGTTCTAAAAGCTGCCAAGTTCAAGCCTGACCTGCGCGGTCCGCACTGTTTTGCCACGCGGCAGCGTAGAAAAGTTCAGAGAACCATCAAAAGTGAGGAAGATCCATGCGGACCGCATCCATTTCCACGCGGTCCGCACAGATGAGTGATCAGAGGCTCAGCATGTCAAGGCAAAGTCCCACGCGGACGCACACCAAAACAGTGCGGTCCGCGTGGGTAAAAGTTCAGAGAGTCAAATATGGGACAAAATTCTACTGTGCGGCCGTGCACCCTTTCCACGCGGTCCGCATGACTCAACCTATGCAGCCGCATGTCATTTCTATGCGGTTCGCGCCAGACCCTTAGGGGTATTTTTGTCCGGTTTTTCCTGTGTAGTATAAATAGAACATTTTACTTTTTTAGGTGAAGTTTTTGTAATCTGTTTTAGCAGCTGAGCATGAGACACTTCGTATTAGCCTACTTTAGGCAATTTTCTTTTGTAATTAACGTGGATTCAAGTAGATTAAGCTTGTAGTTAATGATTATGTTAATTTCTTCTAGTATTTCTTCTATTTCTACTTCTTCCATGTCTAGCTAAACCCATTATCTAGGGTTGTGGCTCAACCCTAGTGTGGGTAATTAATGGGTGTTTTTGCTTAATGCTTGGATGATGTTGGGTGTTTGGTATTTGGGTTGATTGTATGTTTTCACTTAGATTTGGTGGTTGCAAACACTAAGTCTAGCTTAGTGGGTCTTGACTCTTCTTGAGAAAGAGAGTCTATGACCTCACAATTAACCCAACAAGGATTTGGGATGGACCCATGAGAATGGTAGTCCCAAGTAACGGGTTAAACCTTGAGAGAGTAATTACCCCACTTGAACCTTAAAGTTGATTGGGCAAATTAGCCTACCCAATTGGTCTCGAGAGAGAATCAATTGGGCAAAATCACTCTCTCTACCGATAGGTGTGAGAGTGAGTGCTAAAGTGCAACGGTTATCCATATTCCCCTTAATTATCATCCTTGTATTAAAATTCTATACCCGTTAATAAGTCACCTAGGTGAGTGCTACGACCCTAGTGCTTTTCTCTTATTGCATATAATTAGCATCATTACTTAGCATAATTTAGTTTACAACTGCAGTTGATAAATTTAGTTGTCAAACAAAAGAAAAATAAAAAATGATAGAAGCAAAAATTAGAAGCCAAAACGCATTTCTAGACTTCACAAATACTCGACTCCCAAATCTAGCTCCCTGTGGATATTGACCCCGATACCGCTATTGGGTAAAAGTAATTAGCGCCCACTCTTCCTAAGGGTTGAGTCCGCACCGATCAACACCCTGAAAGCACACTTTGCAGGATTGAGCTTGAGATTGTACCTGCGAAGCCTTTGGAAGAACTTCCTTAGATCCTTGGCATGGTCAGCCTGCTTTCTAGACTTCACGATCACATTATCTACGTACACCTCAATTTCCTTGTGTATCATGTCATGGAACATTGTATTCATTGCCCTTATATAGGTTGCCCTGGCATTTTTCAAACCAAACGGCATGACCCGATAACAGTATGTTCCCCATGGCATGATGAATGCCGTCTTTTCTGCATCCTCCTCATACATTAAGATCTGGTGGTACCCCGCGTAACAATCCACAAAAGAACTAATCTCATGTTTGTCACAATTATCAATCAATATGTGGATGTTTGGCAATGGGAAATTGTCTTTTGGACTTGCCTTGTTAAAATCCTGATAATCAACACACACCTTGGTCTTGCCATCCTTTTTTGGCACAGGCACAACATTGGCTAACCAGGTGGGATACCGCGTGACCCGAATGACTTTTGCCTTGAACTACTTGGTGATCTCTTCTTTGATCTTTACACTTATATCCGTTTTGAACTTTCTCAGCTTCTGCTTGACAGGAGGCAGTGCTGGGTCAGTGGGCAATTTGTGAACCACTAAGTCAGTGCTTAAACCCGGCATATCATCGTACGACCATGCAAAAATATCCTTATATTCGAACAGTGCTTTGATTATCTCCACCTTGAGTTGCGGTTCCATATGAACACTTATTTTAGTTTCACAAACATTATCTTGGTCCCCTGGATTAACTGCTTCCGTGTCATTTAGGTTAGGTTTGGGTTTTTTCTCAAAATGGCTTAATTCTTTACTAATCTCTTCATAGGCCTCGTCATCATCATATTCCAACTCAGCATCACACTCAATTTCTTGTATTATTATTTTCAAGTTTGATTGGCTTTTAAAACTGGACCGAAGATTCCTCATGCATGTCATGTCATTGATATCAGCATAAAAAGAACTGTACAGAGAAGAAAAGAAAACGGAAACAAAATTAGGAATGAAGAAAGAAAGACAATTGCATTTCATTGAATATAAAGATAACATGTCTTTAACACATCCAATCGGACGGAATGTAATATCTGAATTACAAACCCTGGAATAATCCAGACAACAAAAGAAAATCAAAACCCACTACCAAGATCCCTCCGAGTAGGAAGAGGAGTAGCTTCCCAGTTGTTGACTTTTGTATGTGGTCCAACGGACTGCATATTTGCTTTGTTTGACTCTTCCCCGGCCTCAACCATGTTAACCTTAGCGAACAACCTTTTGAACCCTTTGTCCAAGTCTCCATCAGCACCAATCAATGACTCAGAAACTTTTGAAAATAATTGCTTTCTGATACCCGGCCTGACGAACGATCTGGACAGATGTGGGATTGGCTTGGGAAGGACCCATGCCCTCTTCTTCATTTTGCGGGCCCGCCTTTCATCCGTAGATGTGGGCTTGAACCTTAAACCAAAAGTATCCAGATTATTGGGAAGAGAAACTGGCTGCACAATGCCTTGAAGATGAGCACCCAAGCCTTTGCCCGGCATGAAACCATTCTTTAACACTTTCGAGGCCACCATGACGGATCTAGCAGCTACCCTTGGTGCAGGAATAAACTCCCCTTCCGGGACCTTTTCGACTGATACCGCGTCCAAGATTTGATACATCCATGGACCTTTGCCGTCCTCAGCTTCTATGGCAGATATAATGGTATTACATGAACTATCTTCC
The DNA here is from genome assembly GCA_026770625.1 of Nicotiana glauca. NCBI lineage: Eukaryota > Viridiplantae > Streptophyta > Magnoliopsida > Solanales > Solanaceae > Nicotiana > Nicotiana glauca. The sequence goes on along the minus strand of MU682937.1, from coordinate 126,442 downwards.
CCATGCACCACAATTTCCTACCAATCCTACTCGAATTTGACCATCTGATGCAAGGTAGATGACACTGCTTTTGCTGCATGAATCCAGGGTTGGCCTAACAAGAGATTGTAAGAAACAGCCACGTCGAGCACCTGGAACTCTATAGTAAACTCAACTGGTCCTATCGTTAGTTCCAACACTATGTCCCCTACTGTGTCCTTTCCTCCTCCATCAAATCCTCGCACGCAAATGCTATTCTTATGGATTCTTGCACTGTCCACCTTTAGCTTGTCCAGGGTGGAGAGAGGGCACATGTTTGCACTGGACCCATTGTCAATCAGCACCTGGGTGACCACAGAGTCTTCGCATTTCACCATGAGGCATAGTGCTTTATTATGCTCAGTGCCTTCCAACGGTAGCTCATCATCAGAGAATGTAACCCTATTGACCTCGAAAATCTTGTGATATTTTATCCAAATGTTTCATAGAGATCTTATCCGGAACATGGGCTTCATTCAAAATTTTCATCAATGCCCGGCGATGCTCGTCTGAATGGATCAATAATGATAGTAATGAGATCTGTGCCAGGGTCTTCCTCAACTATTCTATAATGGAGTAATCTTGCGCCTTCATCTTCTTTAAGAATTCTTCAGCCTCTTCTTCAGTCACGGCTTTCTTTACGGGCGCTGGATTATCTTTGGCAATTTTAGCTTTTCTCGATTCTTGAGGGGCGAAACATCTTCCTGAACGAGCCAGCCCATGAGTTTCACAAACTTCTTCTTTAACTTCCTTTCCCTTATATATTACTATCACTCGACCGTAATTCCATGGCACGACCTTCTCACTGGTTATTGGTAACTGAATCACTGGCTTGATAATAACCGGTTCCATGTAAGCACATTTTACGATCACAACGGGCTTGGCCACTGCTCCCGGCACCACTACTTTAGTTGGTTCTTGCTTTACTATAACACTGCTCGAAGGCTCCTTTCCCACCACAACCGGTTCTCATTTAACTGTAACCTTGCTTGAAAACTCTTTCTGTATCACCACAACTGGTTTACTAATTGTTTCCCCCACCTGGATCGATGTCCTTCCACTAGTTAATTTCTCTTTTGGCCTATCCTCACTAGCCCTGATCATTATTACAGTTTGCGAAGGCTTCTTGTGCTCTCCATTTTGTACTAACTCAATCATATGGGTCTCGTGGTGAGCCTGCAACAAATGCTGGTTAATATTTGGTGCATCTGGGGCCTGTACCTCTATCCGCTGGGTGTCAATGAGCTCCTGCACCGCTGTCTTTAGCTTCCAACACTTCTTTGTATCATGTCCGGGGGCCCCCAAACAGTATTCACAGCTTACTGAGTGGTCCAGATTTCTAGGAAGTGGGTTTGAAATTTTGGGCTGAATTGGATTCAACAAATCTAACTGCCTCAATTTGTGAAAAAGAGTGGTATATGATTCTCCCAATGGAGTGAAAGTCTTTTGCTTCTGTAATCTCTCATTTTTTAAGGCTGGGTTTGGTCGGTGGCCTGTTCCGGGGGGATTTCTGTGGGCTCTTGGGGGTGGATAGGTGTTTTGCGGAGCTGTGTATGAGTTTTGGAGAATCGGTGCACGCTATTGCGCGTGAGCCGGAGGTTGGGGATAAGTTTGAGCATGGTGGACTGAAAAATTTAGATCTGGCGGTAGGTAATAGTGTTGTGGAGGGACATATGGAATGTATGGGTAATTTTGGTGGTGGGGTCGGGGTTGGTTGTAGTAGGGTGAAGGGCCTTTAGATCTGAACCACGCTCCCGACTTAACAGTTGCAACCTCTTCTTTCTTCTTTTTCCTGAGAACGCCCCAGTGCCGCTTCGGATGGCCTGGGTGGTTGCTTTGATCGCTGAATAGCTCAAGATTTATTGGTTTTAAGTCCTTCCTCGACCATTCCTCCCATTTTCACAACTTCATTAAAATATTTACCAATTGCTATTACCAAGTGACCAAAGTAAGTCGGCTCTAAAGACTGCAAAAAGTAATCGACCATCTCGCTTTCTTTCATCGGAGGGTCGACCCTTGCAACCAACCTGTTCTCTCCAGCGGAACCCATACTCCCTGAAGCTCTCCCCGATTTTCTTCTCAAGTTTTATCAGTGATAGGCGATCTGGAACAATTTCTAGATTGTACTAAAAATGGCAGGCGAATGCTTGTGCCAAGTCATCCCAGGTATACCACCTACCATGGTCCTGTCCTGTATACCACTCCAAAGCAGACCCACTGAGACTCTCGCTGAAGTACGCCATCAGTAACTCATCTTTTCCACCTGCCCCTCTCATTTTGCTGTAGAATCCCCTCAGGTAGGCAATCGGGTCACCATGCCCGTCATACAGATCGAACTTAGGCATTTTGAACCCTGCTGGTAACTGAACATCCGGGAACAGACACAAATTCATATAAGCCACACTGACTTGGCCACCTAATCCTTGCATGTTCCTGAAGGACTGCTCCAGGCTTTTTTCGAAACATCTCTTCCTGTTCTGAGTTCTTAAGTGGCTTTTCGGCTTCCACTGGGAACTCAAAATGAGGGGTGTAGGAATATGGCTCAGGATTTTTAAAGGTAGGCTTGGGGGATAATACTGGCTAACGTGAGCTTGAAACAGTGGCTCACTGGAAGATCTTTACAATGTGGCAGGTGGAGGTGCCACAAAGATAGGGGTGATTGGTGGAGGAGGGTTTTGTTTGGGTAGTGGAGCTTGGTGAGGATAGGAGGTGGTGCCATAGCTCTGTTGGTAGAAAGGGAAAACAAGAGATGAATTCACAGTAGCAGGCTCCTAAGACTGAGCCAAAGGTGGGATATAGGCTGGATTGGCGGGATAAACTGGCGCTGGCTGACCCTTAGCCGAGGCCTGATGCATTTCGGCCATTTGCTGCCTCAACTTATACATTTCCTCCCTCATTGCATTAACATCCATCACCTCTACATCATTCGCAGGGTCCACAATACTGGTATCCGCTTCTTGGCTTGTCATTTTCCACTTATACATTTCCTCCCTCACTGCATTAACATCCATCACCTCTACATCATTCGCAGGGTCTACAATACTGGTATCCGCTTCTTGGCCTGTCATTTTCAGCTTGTCTTTTGACCGGGTGTTGTAGAAATGGGTTGCCAGAATGCCAATCAACTAATCACCTGCCTGGACTCAACATCAATAACAACTTGGTTAATGGTTAGGGCATTAGCAAATTTGATAACTGCACGTTGGGGAATGAATGCACTTAAGCAGTTAACGGATTCTATTATGCATTTGCTTGACTTCTTGCGTCATCCCGGCTTTTATTTCCAACGGGAACTGTCCTTCTCTTTGTTTCTTTCTTTCTTTTTCTTGCTTTTTCTTTATTTTCTTTGTCTCTTTTTCAAATCTTGCCTTTGTTATCTGTTTGTTTCGGTTCTCTCTTTCCCTCGATTTCTTATTTTCTCTCTTTTTTTTCTTATTTTTTCGTTCTTTTATTTCCTCTCTATTTTTTCTTCTTATTTTCTTTTCCTTTTCATTTGGTTACGGTCAAATCCTATAAAGATTGCCTACGTATAATGACCCCGCATGAATCAGACCGGGCGTAGTTCGTGAAAATAGAAGCAAAAATGTTTTTGGAATTTTCAATTTTATTGATAATAAATACTTCGATTACAAAGACTCAAGATTAATACAACTATCAGACTCTGATGATAAACATAACTACAGACCCCACCGTCAACTATTCTATTTCAAAAGAGGATACAAACTCCATCAACTGACAGACTCCTAGTGAAAAGAAAATGCAGACTCAAACAACTGACAGACTCTAGTAGAAAAGGAAATACATACTCAAATGACAATCACGAATACATTAAAACTCTTGGTGCCCGCGGGACATCGTTCGGTCTCGCCGCGGGCCTATATGCAAGTTCCACCTGAAGTCTGTCCTAGTCACTCATTATCTGTTTCACAAATATCATCACTGATGCAAAGAAGGTGGTGCGAGTCATGTTCTCGCATACTTGCCTTTTCCTAGTAATATAGTGAGCAACGGTTAAGATTCTCTCTCTGATTCTGCCCTTTTCCTGAAGCAACTACCTTATCTGTCGGGCCCTGGCCTCCAAAGTCTGCTCGGCTACCTGGTTTTGTTCCTCGAGTTGTTGCAAGTCCATTTCTAATTGTGCTAATTCCGCATAGCAATTCTCTCTTTCAATCGTGAATTCTTTTGCCTATTTGATCATTTTGTTCCCTATGGCGATGACCCACTTCCTTAATCCCACAAACTCATTATCGTATTCTTCTTTCTACTGTTTAACCATGTGGGCTCGTTCTTCTGCATTTTTAGCCAATTGTTTTCGAACCCCGACTAATTCTCTTTCTGCTTTATTGAGGTCAAAACTGTATTCATTCACTTTTTGCCTTAGATTTTCTATAAGTTTTGCATCTTTAGCACTCCTGACGGGATTTTGGTTGCTATCTTCATCTTTTGATTTTGGGCTCGTAAGGCTTCATTCTCTTTGGCCAATTTCTTCTTCTCACCCTCATCGGCTGCGGTCTGCACACTATTTTCAAACTGAAGGTCTCGGACTTGCTTTTCCAATTCTCCTATTTTAGCTCTGTATTCACTTTCTTTAGCTAACCAGGCCCATTGTTCCTGTGATGATTCGGAAAAATCCTGGAGATGAGGTCTTTTGGCCGACCTCCCAAATGCAATGTCCCTTCTATACCAGGCATGATACTCAGGTGAAACTTCCCTTTTAGATCGATCATGTACATAGGTATTCGCCGCCAAATATTGACATTTACTCTAGACTTGGCGGACTCTTGCTTCAGGAAACTGGCCATCGGGACCAATCTTAACCACTTGGAGACTAAGATCGCTGTCTTTCGGCACTATTTGGCATCTCCTGAGTTGCCTTAGAACCTGATACGGAGCATACAGCTGAATGCTCTTAAGACTGATCAAGAGGAAGTGCGGCCTTGCTGCTGGCATATATATGATTTCATCAACAGGAAACCATCCAAACGTCCACTCTATTTGACTGGCAGTGATGGACCGAAAGTATGATGTCCAGCCCGTGAATCATTCAGGCAAGTTGACCCCATTAATCCTTGGATAAAACTCCTCTATACAGGTTTTCTCTGTAGACCCATAACTCAGGAACTGAGGACGATGGCACAGGTGTTTGGCCATCCACATTTGCAACAATAGATTGCACCCCTTAAAGAAGTCTCCTCCGGCTTTGCAGGCTGTAAGAGATTTGCATATTCTACGATTATGAGAATTCACCTAGGTGATACTATGGATCTCCTGAAGTGAGTTAAGTGAAAAGTTTTCATATTATGAGGTGTTAACCTATTAGTGGTTCTTGAGTTATAATAAAAAGCATGTTCTATCGTATATTGGCATGTTGGGTGCAGTGAGTAGTATGGAATTTGAAGTGAAGACCAAAGTTACAGCTCGGTGTTGTCAAGGATGTCGCGAGCTCGGATGAGCAGGAAAGGAGTTTTTGATAATTAAAGATTTAAACCAAGTATGAAGGTTTGGAATAATATCGTTAAATTGAGAATATATGCCTGGAGGGCACTCAGTTACTGAGTTGTGTTGTGGATGAGTACTTCGGTTATAGCGGTTGTTCTTGTATGTTATGAGAAGAGGGAAATTAGTATATACCTTTCAAAGGCTATTGGCTTAGTTTGCTATGATCAGGATCGACTTGAGGTCGGTGGATGGATTTAAATCTAAATATGGGCTCTATGTCAGACTAGTTGTGTCATTTCTGTAATGCGCTCCTTATGGAGTATTCATGGTGTTACTTCATTGTCAGATATTTCATGTAGTGATACGTTGCACCGTATGAGTTGTGAGACGGCTTGATAAATTGTTTATGTGTTGAGGATCCGCATGGAAATGACATATTATGAGCAAAATGGCTCTTGAGATTCAGATTGTATATCGCACCTCAGTTGTGCTTGGTTTTTTTTAGCTTATAGCGCTATATGTCCCTTCAGGGATGGTATTATGCACTTGGCGTGCTTGTGACCAAATTTGATATCTTGTTGTAATGAGCAATTTGGCTCGATGTATATATCCTTATGTGAGTTCTACGTGTGGATCAGTTGGCACACCGCCATGGTTATGTTGTTTGGATTGGGTTGCGCGCCGCAATAGTGTGATATTTAGTACAGTTCCCCATATCTGTTTATTGTGTTCTATTTCCTATTTTTCTGAAGGAAGCTCATATTAGTTGTGCGCTCGCGTCGCACGTATGATTCGCGAGCGGGGTAATTAAAATTCCTTTCAGAGCTCATTTTCCCTTTTGTAACTCATTATAATTGGTAGCCTATTGGCACATTGTGGCATTATATGACTTTTAGTCATGTCGGGATGGCTTGTTGCCTGAGCATTTCATACTGGGTGAGACGAGATTTTTGGATTTAGGATCAGTGCAATCTGAGTATATGAAGTATATTACGGGTGCAACGACCATTATTTGGTCCTGAATGAGGTGATGGTTTTTGTCAGGGGTATAGACCCAATAATTTGTTGACTCAGCAGTTGGTTATGAATTTCTGCATATCTCTTCTATTGTGGTGTTATTGTAAGAATTAGAGCAAGAACTATGTAGGTCATGAGGTGCAATGGGAGCCTTAGATTCGTGGAATTTCGATTAATTGATCAGAGAAAGTTATTGTAGTCCTATGAGTAAAGTGGTGCAAGTTTTGAATTCAGCAAAGTTATGCAGTCACGTCTGGGTACAACATGTCGTTATTGATACGATGAGCGCTTGTTGGAAAAATGCCTAGCATTGAGTTCCGGATGTTGGACTTGGGCTTTAAGGCGTATGTGCTTGAGTAAAAGAGAATATCTTCGAAATTGATCTAGCTAATATGCTCAACTGAGTTGTGGTAGCATCGGAAGGTGCCTATGCCATAGAGGGCAGAGGATTTATCCTAAGAATGCTTCCTCACACTATTGTGTAGACCTCATTCAATCCCATCAAAAGTTGGATACGACGTCGATCCTGTTCTGCCTTATACATAGTTTCCTTTACTCCACATATGAAATTGCAGCTGTGCTAAAATTTTACACTCAAGGTGTTCAATTCCCCCCACAATCTTTCCATTCGTGTATAGTATGTAGTAATGTCTAAGGAACCTTGTGCAAGGTCATTAATCTCTTTCTGAATCTGATACAAATTTTCCCATTTGTTCGGTTATAACGATCCTTGAATTCTCTCCATAGCTTGACTGAGTCATTTACATAATCCATAATGTCAGAGATTTCCTTAGGAGGGGAATTGAGGATCCATGAGGTCACCATGTTATCACACCACTCCAACAACAACAACAACAACAACAACAACCCAGTAAAATCCCACAAGTGGGGTCTGGGGAGGGTAGTGTGTACGCAGACCTTACCCCTACCCCAAGAGGGCAGAGAGGCTGTTTCCGAAAGACCCTCGGCTCAATATGATAAAAAAGACAAAAAAGACAAAAGAAGAGAGTATTAGATTCACCGCGGAAATCATACGGTAAAAGGAACATAGAAAGCAGGAGAAGAAAAAAAATAATAATAATAATAGTTCAAAGCAGAAACGATGGTTTGTAAATCGATCCTACATCGTAAATAGAAAATAGTAAAACTCGACATTGCCCCTAGCTATCTTAGACAAAAACCCACCGAACTAGTCCACTACCTCCTAGCCTATAACCGAAATACTCTTCTTCCATAACTTCCTATCAAGTGCCATGTCCTCGGAAATCTGAAGCCTCGCCATATCCTGCCTGATCACCTCTCCCCAATACTTCTTTGGCCGCCCTCTGCCTCTTCTCGTGCCTTCCACGACCAACCGCTCACACCTCCTTACTGGAGCATCTAGGCTTCTCCTCTGTACATGACCGAACCATCTGAGCCCATTGGCGGAATTGAGGTGAATCAGAGCTAGATCTTCTAGATTCCCCATTAATAAACCCTAATTTATTCTTAGCTGATGATCTGCTCCAACCATATATCACTATAAAATGAAAAAGAGTGGTCGATGCAGCTTTTACCCGAAATGTCAGGATTGATATATACAAGGAGCTAATATTGGTTGGGAGTTGGGTTCTATCTGATCTAGCTATGCGTGTTGCTCTTAATTACACTTCTAACCATGTTTGGATTTATTCTATTCTAGTTATAATGCTACTGATTGCTGAAAGTAATCTAAGTACAATGTTTTTGAAGGATTTTTCTCAATTGATAAAAAGCACTAGGGAAGTGACTTACACCTAGGCGAGTATCCAATGGGGTCTAGAATTTAGGGCAAACTTGTTACATTTGGGATCATGATATAACATTTACACATAGTTACTCACTCTATACCTCTCGATAGTTTGAGTGACTTTGCCTTAATTGGCTTTCTCAAGCCCAATTGGGTGTTCAAATAATGCAAGCAAAATTGGTTCAAGTCAGGTATTACTATCTATAGGTTTAACTCTTTAATTGAGGCTATCAATCCCTTGAATGCACCCCAATTCCTTGTCAGCCTGAATTTGCTAGACTTAGTCTCTCTTTCTCAAGAAGAGCTTAAGTCATAAAGGTACGAATCTGTGTTTGCAACCACCAATTCAATAATTAAAGCATGAATCAAACTAAAAATTATTAACCCAGAAACAATTAAGCCTTATAATATAAGACCTATTAAGTACCCTCGCTAGGGTCGGCTCACAACCTTAGCTTATGGGTTTAACTACTTATAATTAAGGTAGAAACCAAAGATGGAAATGAAATATAAGCCATAAAAGTTAATTACAAGAATAAAATCTAATATTAGTGGCTAAAGCTGCTATAAAGTTACTCTAAGTAGAAGAATATGACTATTCACCGATTCCTCCAAACAAAAGGTACCCTAAAAATATGACAAAGAACTATTTATACACAGCTAAAATTACTAGACAAAAATACCCTTGCAGAGGTTCTGCTGTCAGCAAAATAATAAGTGCCCCAATGCAAGGACTTTTGCTGTAGGGAAAAACAAGCGCGGACCGCGTTTCTTCACCGTTGTGCTTGGTTTTGAACTTGATTTCACGGAAAGCATAAAAGATACTGCCTCAGCATTGGCCTCAGCCATGACCGTGCAATGTGGAAACGGACCGCGCTCCTCAGTTAGACTCACTTTGCAGGATATCTGAACCTCGATCGCCGCTCTCAGCGAAAATAACACCACAGCCGTACTTTTTCATCGTGCCCAGCGGTCTCTATTGCACCCAAAACACCTTCTCTGAACCTCAATTCTGCGGACCGCATAATTTTGGCCGCTTCCGCGGTGGATCTTTCCCGGCCGCTCTTCTCCTTCCCGGTCATCGCTTTTATCTCAGCTTTGAACTTGTGCAATTTTAAATCCTTCATGAGTTGATTATGGCTCTCTTGCCTCATTTTGACAAAACCCTGTAGACAATCATAATAAGTCAGTTTTCGAGAATATTTTTACACATTTTTTATCCAACACCTAAGAAAAAAGAGCATAAGATATGCTAAAATCCATAGTTATCAACTCCCCCAAACTTAAGTTTTTGCTTGTCCTCAAGCAAACAAAGTAATTCCCACCTCCTCAAGATAAAAGAAAGGAAAATTTCAGTTGTCCTAAGGTGACTTCATCAAGCATCAATTGGGACTAACAATTACCCTCAACTCAAATGCATTATTAACAAACACACAACCTTTTAGTACAATACCTTAGTGAGACACAAAAGCATCAAGAGTTGACTTAACTCATCATGGAAACTCTTTCTACAACATAGGTCATTGTGGAACCCAAACTCTTACTTCTCTACTCTCCATAAGCAAATCTTACTTTAGATCGTATCACTCAAAACAAGGATTGTGGAAAAGTACGCTCATCTCTCTCAAAGTAAGGTGACAAGTACGGCTCTAAGTACCATAAGCTTGCCCCTTGTGTGAATCACCACTAATGTAATCTCACTCAACTCGACATCATATAAGGATTTTATGGGAATGTAATGAAGTCTTTTGCCTCGAGGTAGGATATATGAGTCTATGAAGGTTTCGTCTTTCATTAAACACTTCATTTTCTCATTTTGGCTCACACTTTCTTGACTCTTTGAGTCATTTGCTTCTTCCTTGGGGGACTAGAGAGACACACTGTCACTTTTTCTTGTTCATGTCAATCCTTTTTATCATTTCTAATCATTCCAAGCCTTTCAACATTGCTTTTATTGAATCCCTTCATTTGTTTTTAATTTTTTTCCTTCTATATTATTCACTTTCTTTTTGACTTTTTGGCTTTTCTTTATTTTTCTTTTTGACTTTTTGGCTTTTCTTTATTTTTCTTTTACCTTCCCTTTTCTTCATTTTGTAACTTTTATCACTTTTGAATTCCTTGTCTCTCCCCTCAAACTTATATTTTTGCCAATTGTGCTAAGGAAAGATCGGATACCAAGAGAGGGTCATTTTAGAACGGATAAAGGCTTGTATCATGGTTATTGAAAGAACAAGGGCTCAGGCTCAACGGGGTTGACTAGAGATATCATATTTGGTTGGCTATGGATGATTTCAAGGTTTGGATGCTTTAAAGTTTCAATTTTGATCAAGAAGATCCTATAATCATTTCTCTAGTTGAGGTACATGTAGAATTTCGCCTAGACAAATATTCAGAGCAAGTTCTAGACTTATTGGCATAGGACTTGGACTTACAAATCAATACCTCACCTCACAAGCTGTTGGATTGCTAAAGAGATAGAGTCGAGGGCCCACAATAACCCTAGCTAAGATGGAGCAACAAAAATGGCTCCAAGAAGCCACTCAATGATTGTTTAGTCAATGCAAGAGTCTAAAGGTCGCAACAAGCATCATTCCTTGCAAATCAGTTTGTTTCTAACCATAAGGTCAAAGGTAAATGTGCTAGGCCCAAGTGAAGCTTTACATGAGTCACTAATATTCATTACTACTATTTACACAAAAACATAAAGAAAAACGGACTCAAACCCATAAGAAGGTTGTCACGCCATCCATCATCGGGAAGAGCCACCCGGTTCATACAAATTCCACCTTTGGAAAGAGCCGTGGCATTAAGAAAACCAAAGGCTTATTGATCACGAAAACTTGTAAAAGTAAGAAGTTACAAAAACTGGAAAAAAAAGAAGCTACTAAATTAAATAAGAAGTTATGCTATTAACAAAAATTGCAAAAGAAGTTATAAAGTAAAATACAGAAAGTAAACTGAATATGTATAATAGGGGATTGAGATGAATATACATAAAATGGGAATAAATATATAAATGGAAGAGTAACATTATCTACATGACAAAAGTAAAAAATACGAGAATAATGTAAAATAGTGTCAAGGTTATTACAAACCAAATATTCAAATCATCATCAAAATGGGCCACACCCTCCCCCAATAAAAAGTAGCATTGTCCTTAATGATATCACCAAAAATAGAATAAGGGAAGGGTAGAGAGAAAATAAAACTCCCTATGATGCCTCTGTCGGCATGGGGTCACTGGATGGGTCCTGTGGCTGGCCTGAGTCACCTCACTCGGGGTCCTCCAGCTCAATCTCCAAATCTTCAGTCTGGGGGATCACCCCTCTCCTCATGGGCTTTCTGTCACTTTCCTGCTTTGGTGCTTGTGCTGCCTACGTTGCTGGAACTGGCTCCTCCAAGAGTAAGTCCAATGGAATGTCTCCACCTGATCTAATCTTGTCAATCTCCTTGCTCAACAACTTTACTGATTCCTTTGAGACCCGAGTCTTTTTCATCTTCTTCATTTTTTTGCTCATCTCCTTGATTGCTTTTCCCTGTGCATCCAAAGTGGTCATAATAAGTTGATGGTTGTCCAGGAGCTTTTTCTGGTTGTCCAGAAGCTCCTTTAGTGATTCCTCTACTGAAGCAGGCACCTGGGGCTGTGCTGGAACTGACTAGGCTGCCATTGTGCTGGATATGACAGACAACTTAGATGTAGCTGCCTGCATCCAGTTGTTGATGCTGGAATAAGTTTGATTAATCCTCAGTACAATGAGAGGCTGTTGATACCCAATTTTTCCCTATGTATTTTTAATATGCATAAATACTTTTAAAATAGCATATATATATGCATATGTAAGCATGCACAAAGTTTTTATAATTTTTCTATATTTTTAAAAATTTTAAATTGATTTATTTCCTTCCTTTTTTTCCTCATAAAATCCCCATTAATTATCCCTCAAATTATTGCTGTGGTAATTAAGTCATCTAAATTCTATATTTATGTCAAAATATTATTAAAATATTTTAGTGCATTTTAAAGCTAATTTACATATAATTACAATATTAGCCTTATTAATGTACAATCACGTTTTATATGCATAAAATGATCTTTTATATTTTTAAAAATGTTAAATATCTATTTTTAAATTATTTTAGTACATAAAATTATTTTTAGAAATTACTTATTATTTATTATAAATTATATAGGGTTAAATTGGCTATTTAAAATCTAGCCAGATTGCATTTCAATTTTAGCCTAATTTTAACACAACCCCAGCCCAATTCCTAATTGAATTACCCAACCCAAGCCCCAAACATATCCTACCCGACCAAAACCCATCAGATCCTGGCCGTTGATCTTTCAGATCAATGGTCCGTATTGTTTCTTGCCTTTTTTAATTCTAAACTACCCCTAACCCAGATCATTTTCCTACATCCACTGCCCTAAGATCCTCTCCTCTCTCAGTACACTCTCAACCTAACCCTAGCCCTTCAACCGCCTACCTCTCCTCTCCGGTCATCTCCTGTGACCTCTCATCGTCTGCTACACCTCTAATGGCTTCTCTCATGCCATGCCTGCCTTCTCTAAGGTCTTCAAGGGCCCAGTGCCATGCCGACTTGCATCTAGGGTTCGTCACTTTGTCTATTCTTGGCTACTCCACTATGATTTCGAGCAAAATCATATTGTATCTATTGCGATCCTTGGCATTCTAGGCAGGTTCTTTCATCTCTATATGAGTTTCTTCTGAAACCCTAATTTCTTCATATATCTCTTAGATCTGTAGAGATCTAGGATGATTTGAGTTTGTTTCTTTAATGTTTTACACTGTCCTTAGAAATCTTTACAAGAATCTTTGATTTCAAGTGTTTTCACCTTCTTCTAAAAATTAAGGTTTCGGAACTTCTTTTACAACTTTGTGTAACTGATTATTTGTGTTTAAACTTCTATTTCTTGTATTATTTTTACCGATTCTATGAGTTTATCACAACTTTAACTCATCTATGTTGAAAGCCCTAATTTTCTAGGTTTTTCATTTGATTTCTGTGACTGGCTTGTTCTCGTTTGAGTTTTGTGACTATCTCGTCTCGAATATGTTTCTACTTAGTTTCTTATGCCTAACTTATATCATCTCTATGTGCTTGTGTTTATCTTTACTATTCAACACTTGCCTCTTTTCTTGCTACATCTGGTTATCCTTATCTTGCTATATTTATATGCTAAACGCTTACTCGTGACTTTCTCTTTGATTGATTCTGGATTCCTTGTTTTATGGTTTGATTGGAAGACCTTCCTTGAACCTTTAGATTCCTACCCTTTCTATTTCAAAATTAATTGATTTGCCTACCTTGTCTGCACTGGTACTTTATTCTTACTGACTATCTCTTTAATTAGAGTTTTCTGAACTTAGCCCTAATTGTCTACCTTATACTTATTGAATTTGAAATCTTTCCTCATGGGTCGTACATTGATTTCTTACCTTATTTGTTACATATTTTTACCGTTTGAATTGATCCCCTTAAATTAAGGGAGTACTTGTGCTGATTTTGCTCTAAATGGTTCTGAGTTCCATAATTACTATACCACTGTGATTTTTACCTTATTTTACCTAGCTTCGAACTATTATATATACTTACTCTCTCATTAACACAAACACATGAGACATTGGTTCAAAAACTCTCTATTTCACACTAAAAGCTTTCTGCTCTCTTTTGTGTTACTTACTACTGTCTAAAGTCAGTCGGCTGCAAGCCAAGGCTAACTACTGGATTATCCTTCACTTTGTGTTTACTATCACCCTACTAGTATTTTCTGATTTTACTTCAAGTCCTAAAATAATATGCTTCTCCTTTTACTTCATTTTTTCATGTTTCTAATGTGCTTATATCAATGATTTTGTTGTCCAACCTGCAATTAACAAGTCTACTTCACTGTCTTCTTTGTTGCATGATATATACCCCTTAGGATCCCCTTCTAGTGTTCCCTAATATGACTACGTTTCTCTGATCCCTGGCATGTACCTTCCTGTATGAAGTAAATGGCTATCCTAAGCCTATTGATTATGTATTAACTCTAAAAGTTCATGCTACTTTAAAAGCCTTGACCCCTTTTAAGGCTTCTCTGATTCTGTACCTATGTGAATCTGTGCTTACTATGTGCCCTATGCTTACCCCAAATCCCCAATACCCCTAAGTGGATGTGTGCACCTGTTTGACTCCATGTATCGAAGTGCTGATGAACTTCTTCTGGTTTTATATTTGGTTTGATTGATTGTTATCCACCTTACCTTTTTTAAAAAAATTGTCTTATTTAATAACTCCCTGTGTTTTTTCTTACAAAACTATTTCAAGCAAATCTCTTTTTAACACTATTTTCCTACTGAAACCTTTCAGACAGTGTAAAGAGTTCTTACTCTACTCCTAAGTCACTAGGTTCTCCCCCCTCCAGTGTATGTACTACCTTGGGATCCTCTTGAGAACCCTCTGAACTCTGGCACACTGAGGTTGGCCCTTCCACACTGATAGCACCCACAATAATAGTCCAGGAAAGCGGCATATCACTATCATATGCAGTAGGGTATAACCGGCTGCACACAAAAGTATCCCACCCCTTTGCTTTGAAGCTCAAAGTGTTCCTGTTGATCGGGGCCCTAGGTGTCAGTCAAGCTGGAGTAGTCCCCGGAATAGCAATCACTGATGCGAGCCAAGGGGGGATAGCTCATCCATATCCACCTTCTCCAGATACAGGGGCTCATCCTGATCATTGAACCCATCATAGTCATTTAGCATCTTGCCATCAAATCTAATCCTCAGGTTCCGCACCTTGGTCACATAGGTGCTCATTTTGATGTGGGCTATGTTGGCATAGAACTCTTTGACTAAATATTCATTGGCCTCTAGCAGCTTGCTTGTAAATAATTTCCACCCTACTCTGTTGTCAATTTGCCTCTTCATATTGGGGTTGTGGGGTAGAAGATCCCTTTCTATGAATTCCCTCTCGAGGGTGAGAGACATCTGAGGCCACCATTCCCGTAATTTGTGATAGGATTTCTTACTAACAAATTGTTATTGCCACACCACTGGGTTCCTTGATCTCTCTAACCCTCCTGCCTGGGTGTCACCACCTCTCCTGTCATTAGGGATCTCAGCGTCTAAATCAATAGGGTTCATCGGTGAGGCCACAGGTGTGGAAGGTGGAGAAGCTGATGCTGAAGCCTCACTACTCTTCTCTGAACCATCAGACGACTTAGAAGAAATAGGGGGTGTAGGTTTATCTCGCAAATGAAATTTATCTGGAAAGTCTGTAGGGATGTGGGTTGGCACTGAATCTCCTTCCGCAACTTCCTGGGAAGGAACATATTCACTTTCTTCAGAATAGGATGCAGCTCTATCTACAACTTGATGGCCTTTCACATCTTCCTAACGGATTGTTGTACTGCTAGGGTAACTTGACTATTCCTCGTCTGCTTTCTCAGGAAGACTCTACTTTCTCTTTTTGTTTATCACTCCCGCCTCTAGATTTGACAGTTGTTTGCATACAAAATCTATGAAAGCTCATTAGTGTTGTTGTAAAATATTCATTAAAGAAAGGCAGATGAAACATTGACAGTGTTACAAAAGAAGGTGTCCACTGACAACGGAAAAATGGGTGTGGTCGCGGACTAGATACCACTGAGAGTGGAATTTTGAGTGCATCCGCGAAAGTTGTAACGTTGTCCGCGGAAAACAAATGCGGCCGCAGACCCGATTTAGCAAGACTTTGAAATTAAAAACTATGGTCCGTGAAAAATGAAGCGCAATCGCGTAAAGCACACCGCTGACCGCGGAAAATGAACCATTTATAATTCAAGACTTTGCATGAACACTGAATGCAGAATTTCTGCCGCTACCGTAGAATTCAAAAAGAACGGGCACTGAAGGGTTTTCACTCTTTTAGTCATTAACAGGTATCATGAACACCACTAACCCCTACTAGGCATCAACTAATTAACCCTAACTAACTTAGCATCAACTACTTAACAGCTAATTAACCCTAACTATAAATAAATAGTAGAATAGAGATAAAAGAAAAGAAAGGAATAAAATTAACACAATTATTCAAACATACCCGTTGTGATATGTGTGGTAAAGGACTGGCGTTTGAGTTATTGAGATTGAAAGACCACAATATGAGGATGAACATTTCTTTTACGTACAGTGGAAGTGTAGAGTTCGAAAAGGTTAAAAGGGATAATGACCTTCTATTTATACTAAAAAGTACAGGGACACATAAACATTACTTGGCGCACTCATGGAATTTCATCTAGGTTTGTGCTTTTACCCTTTTGAAGGGCTGTTACCAAAAGGAAAGCACTGAGAGCGAAAAAACGAGCGCGACTGCGAAACAGAGCCGCAGACCGTGAAATTTCCACCGTGAACGCGAATACAATTTCAGAGTGTTGCTATTCTAGACTTTTTTAGGTCCTCATCCATGGACCACTTACGCCCCCGTAAAAAGTAATCGCTGATCGCTGACCGCAAAATTCTGAGCATGGTCAGCGTAATTCTCACACTTAAGGCAATTTTTTCAGCAACAGTTCTGCACTGCACAACAATTCCTACATAAACTTAGCAACCAATTAGTCCAAAAGAAAGCCTACAGTAAGAAGAAAATAAAAAATAAAGAAAGAAAAACACAAAGGTTGCCCAAGAAGCACCTGATTTAATATCGCGGCACGATGCAGATTACCATCAATCACTTGAGACGGATCATTGCCACCATATGACTGTCATCAAATTTGCAAGATAGTGCTTCACTGGGTGCCAATTAACTCGAAACATTTCACCATTTTTGTTTTTCAAATCAGGGGCACCAAACGGAGTTACATGCACCACTTCAAAAGAGCCACTCCATTTTGACTTGAGCTTTCCTAGAAATGGTCATAACCGAGAATTTAATAGAAGAACCAAATCACCTTCCTTGAATTCCTTGCTCCGGGCATACTTGTCATATAAGTACTTCATCTTGTCCTTATACAAGGACGAGCTGGAATATGCATGGAACCTAAACTCATCAAGTTTATTGATTTCCTCTACCCGGAGATTTGCTGCAACATCCCACTCAAGATTTAACTTCTTCAGCGCCCATATTTCCTTATGCTCTAACTCAAACTGAAGATGGCAAACTTTCCCAAAATACCAACCAGTATGGAGACATACCAATTGGAGTCTTGTAAGTAGTCCTATAAGCCCATAAAGCATCATCTAGTTTTCTTGACCAATCAGTCCTATTTGCATTGACAGTTTTTGACAATATGCTCTTTATCTCCCTGTTGGAGATCTCAACTTATCAACTAGCCTATGGATTATAAGGGGTTGATACCTTGTGATTGAGACCATACTTTGCAAGCAAAGTGTCAAATGCGCTATTGCATAAATGAGAACCCCCATCACTGATGATCGCCCTAGGAGAGCCAAACCTTGTAAAAATACTTTTCTTTAAGAAAGCCACTACACTCTGTGCCTCATTGTTAGGTAAAGCCACCATTTCAAACCACTTGGAAACATAATCAATAGCAACTAGAATGTACGTGTTACCATATGAACTCACAAAAGGTCCCATGAAGTCAATGTCCCACACCTCAAATGTGTCAACCTCAAGAATAGTGGTGAGATGCATTTCATCCTTCTTGGAAATTCCATCAGCTCTCTGACACTCATCACGTCTCTTCACAAGCTCACTAGTAATCTCTATACTATGCAGGCCAATAAAAACCACATCTGAGCACCTTTGAAGCAGTTCTAGCCCCACCATGATGACCATCCTAGGGTGAGGAATGGCAAGCATCAAGAATACTCATTTGCTCCTCTTCCGGAACACATCTTCAGATCACACCATCATTACAAATCTTGAACAAATAAGGCTCGTCCCATTAGTAATCCAAGCTATCCCGTTTAAGCTTTTTCCTTTGGTTAGAAGAGGCTCACACGGGAGAATGCTGGTCACAAGAAAATTAGTAACATCGGTGAACCAAGGCATACTATTCAAAGATACGGAGAGGAGTTGTTAATCTGGGAATGAATTATTGATTTTAAGACCATCATGGGGCCTCCTCTCCTCCTCCAAGTGGGACAAGTAGTCCGTTACTTGGTTTTCACACCCTTTTCGATCAATAATTTCAAGGTCAAACTCTTGAAGCAATAGAACCCATCTCATCAATCGAGACTTAGAATCCTTCCTTGTCATCAAGTAACAGAGTGCTGCATGATCAGTTTGAATAATCACTTTGGCACCCATGAGATAAGGCCTAAACTCTTCCAAGGCAAATACTATGGCTAGCAACTCTTTTTCCGTCACTGTGTAATTAACCTGGGCATCATTCATAGTTTTCTTGCATAATACACCGGGTTAAACATCTTTTTCACCCTTTGCCCCAAGACCGCTCCAACCGCTACATCACTTGCATGGCACATCAACTCAAAGGGTAAGATCCAATTGGGTGCGGTACTAATGGAAGTGGTTGTCAGTTTGTATTTGAGAAGTTCAAAAGCTTTCATGCATTCTTCATTAAACACAAACCTAGCATCATTTTCCAAATATTTGCACAAGGGATTCACTCTCTTTGAAAAGTCCTTGATGAACCTTTGGTAGAAACCCGCATGCCCAAGAAATCTCCTAACCCCCTTGATGGAAGTAGGAGGAGGAGGTTTTGAAATCACTTTAATTTTTGCCTTGTCCACCTCAATACCGTTATTTGAGATCTTATGGCCGAGGACAATGCCCTCCTCGCCATAAAATGGAATTTTTCCCAGTTAAGCACTAGATTTGTCTCTTCACATTGGGCTAACACTTTGTCAATATTCTTCAAGCATTCTTCAAAGGAGTCACCCACAACACTAAAATCATCTATGAACACTTCCAATTGGAATCCGTGAAAATGCAAAGGTTCCATTCGGGCATGTGAAGGGGCTATCAAAATCTGATTGTAACTTAAGTACCCATCGAAAAAGCAGTCGTAGGCATGCCCAGCAAGTCTATCCAACATTTGGTCAAGAAAGGGCAATGGAAAATGATCTTTGCGGTCACTTTATAAAATTTCCGGTAGTCCATGCATACCCTCCATCTGGTGACAGTCCTAGTGGGGATCAACTCATTTTGCTCATTTGTGACCACAGTCATACCCCCCCCCCCCTTTTGGCATACATTGTACTGGTTCAGTCCATGAACTATCCGAGATAGGGCATGCAAACCCTGCATCTAGCCACTTGATCACTTCCTTCTTGACAACCTCTTGCATAGCCTCGTTCAACCTCATCTGATGTTCCACTGAGGGTTTGGCATCATCTTCAAGTATAATCTTGTGCATGCAAAAGGTAGGGCTTATTCCCTGAATGTCAGCTAGAGTCCATCTAATTACCTTCTTTCTTCGTTGGAGCACCTCCAAGGTGGCATCTACCTGCACGTTAGTTAAGCAAGAAGAAAGAGTAATAGGTAAAGTTAAGTGGGGGCCCAATAATTCATACCTGAGGTGTGAAGGCAAAGGCTTAAACTCCAATACGGGAGGTTCCTCGATTGAGGGCTTTGTTGGTGGAGTC
Source organism: Nicotiana glauca (assembly GCA_026770625.1). Taxonomy (NCBI): domain Eukaryota; kingdom Viridiplantae; phylum Streptophyta; class Magnoliopsida; order Solanales; family Solanaceae; genus Nicotiana; species Nicotiana glauca. Next base: position 106,644 of record MU682937.1, on the reverse strand, counting down.
TTTCTGTTCTCAAGATCCAAGGAAAGTTTACGGGGCTCATAGGAGTAAGAACCCATTCCGTGCAAAGCATTGACATAATCTACCAAACCTTCTTCCTCAGTAACATCATGGTTCAACAATACAAATTCCAAAGGATCATCCACATTGATCATGGCACTCGTGTCATGAACTATCACCTCTATCACAAGATCCACAAAAGAGACAACTTCAGTACTATTGGGTTGCCTCATCGATTTGCAAACGTGGAAGACAATATTTTTGTCACCCACTCGGAAGGTGAGCTCCCTTGCTTCCACATCAACCAATGCCTTCCCGTTGCTAGGAAAGGCCTTCCCAATATTATAGGTACCTCATAGACCACTTCACAGTCGAGAATCACAAAATTTGCAGGTAAAATAAACTTGTCAACCCGGACCAGAACATCATCAATAATACCAAATGGCCTCTTCATTATTCAATCTGCCATTTGCAATCTCATTAAAATAGCTCTCGGTTGACCAATACCCAAAGTTTTGAATACAGAGTAAGGCATCAAATTTATACTTGCTTCCAAATCGCACAAGGCCTTTGCAAAATCTGCACTTCCAATGGTACATGGAATGGTGAATGCTCCGGGATCTTCAAGCTTTGGAGTCATCGAGTGCGCAATTGCACTCACTTGATGAGTCATTTGATGGTCTCACAATCCATAGATCTCTTTTTAGTCACCAAGTCTTTCAAAACATGGCATATCATGGTATTTGCTTAAGAGCTTCCATTAAGGGCACATTGATCGACAAGCTTTTCATCATCTCAATAAACTTCTTGAATTGGTTTTCATTCTTTTGATTTGAAAGTCTTTGAGGGTAAGGCGGAGGAGGCCTTGGAAAAGGAGCCTCAGCCTTAGGCACTACAATTTTTGGTTTGTCTATCACGTGTTCCCTAGACGAGTTCACATCATTCTGAGTCTCCACCTCATTATCATGTATATCAATTCTCACTTCAGCATTCAAATTATCTTCACTCACTTGCTCATAAACTATTAGAACATCATAATTTTGCATTTCAACCTCATCACTCACAACTTTTTTTTGCTTAGAGGCACTTACTTCACCACCTCTACCGCTCCTTGTGGACCGCCATTACATGGCCAATATTGTTCCCACCCTTCGGGTTTACTACCGTATCACTAGGTAGAGCCCCTTTACTGTGAGTGTTCAAAGCTTGCAAAATCTGGCCAAGTAGAACCTCCAAGTTTCGGATAGAAGTGTTATGGGATGCCAACTGGGCATCAGGTCAATGTTGTTTTTCATCATTTGCTCAAACATCAACTGAATCCTTCCCATGTCATTGTTTGATGATCTAGGACCTTGAAACAAAAATGGAGGTGGATTATTTGGTTGTTGATACATCGGAGGGCTTACAAAGCCCAGCCCTCGATTCCCTTGATTATCATTATTCCGACCCCCTTAGTTGTTGTTTCATCCCCAGATTCCTTGGTTTCCCCAATTGTAATTATTGTCCCCCAGTTGTTTTGGTTACTATTACCACTATTCCAATTTCATTGTTGGTTTGATTAATCCAATCTCCTTGGGGTCTCCACTGTTGTTGTTGATTCGCAGCATTGCCCCGTTGTCTTTGGTAATTGTTCACATACTGAACTTCTTCACTTTGATCATCATATCAATCATCCTGGTTGATGTAGACATGTGATTTTTGAACCTCCCCGAGATTTCACCCATTTTAGCGTAAAATATTTAATTTAGGCCTAATATAGCTATTTCAACTATTTTTGACTTCTTTACTTTATTTTTATCATAAAAGGGAAAATTACAAAAATATTTTTAGCCTACGTATCTTTCATAAAATTAAATAAAAAATATACAAAAATAGTACCTTATTTTTATCTTTATATAATTTTGAAAACATAAAAATAGTCTCATTTTTAGTTTAATTAGTTAGGATTAGTTTTGGCATGGTGTAATATTTCTATCTTATTTTAAAAGGTATTGTGTAGTCTAGGGACCCTTCTAGACTCTTCTTTGGGACAAAAAAAATAAATAAAAAGACTCTAAGGACTTAACACAAAAGACCTAGGGACTAATTGGTAAATACATAAAAAAATGTACCAAAAACCTAGACCTATATAGGGCTAACACTATCAGCTAAGATGGAAAGGAGGAACACCTACAATGAGCTAAGATACCAAAAATACACTGAACAGGGCGTCTGAAAATTCTGCCGCTGAAAAAAATGGGCAGACCTTCCCTCCCTTTCCACTGAACAAGAACTGATGACCCCTACCATTGCTGGAAACCCGCCTGACCACTCTTGCCCTTCTTCTTCAATTTCCAGTACTAACGCCTAAGGTTAACCCTCTCAAAAACAACGAGAACAGTCGAGTTTCAGTTTCATTTTTTGATTGTGGTTTGTAAACGGGATCGAGATGAGGTTGTTGAAGTCGTTGCTATCCGGGATTTGCCGTTCGAGTGTTTGAGTTCATTATTCCTGACTAAGTTTGCTGCTAATTTCTTGGATTACTTTTTGGAATCGAAGGCTTTGTACCAGTATCATTCTAAGCAGAATTAATCAAATTTTCTTGCACAAATCAGGTTCATTCTCTCATGCTCTTTTCTGCCTGGGTGTTGATCATAATGTGATATGAGGCATAGGGAATTCACCTCTATAGTGATGGGTAATTGATCAAATTTAGTAGAGTTTGTGTTTGAAGTTAGCGTCTAGTTGCGATTTGCGCTTGAAAGAGATATTCGTCGATCTGTTCTTGTTATCCGATGTGCTATCTTGCTGTTTGATGTGTTTGAATATGAAAAATTAAAAACTGAAGCGTTTAGGTTATAGTTGAGTTTTCGGATTAGATCCATTCATCTTTGGCTTATTGATACTGCGATTAATCTATTCCTATTAGTTTGTGGTGACATGCACTAATTTGCATCCCTGTTCCATGTTCGAATTCGTTTTAGTTTCTGCATTCTAAGAGTCGCTTTGTGAGTGTTTTTGTCTATTCCCAGGAGGTAGCACATGAGATAATTTGATTGAAGGATCAGTATGGTTTTTTTTAAGCGCGTGTCATTTGATCTTTAAATTATGGTTGGGTAATCTGTTCTAATCCTAAAATAGTAATCGTGTTTTGAATGCATTCAATAGTTCGAGCAACGAATATTTCACCATGTCCCATGTCAAACTAAGTTGGTTTCCTATTTCTAAAGTTTGAGCATATAGTTTGTGATCTCGCCTAAGTTTCCATGTGATCGAACGAAAGAAATGGACCAGCTCGCGTGCTGAATGTTTAAATTTTCTTGAAAATAAGTATCATGTTTATTAGTTTATTACTAAGGTGGAAGTTCTAACCAAATTTTGGCATGTTGTGTATTCTTTAAATTGGCTTATATGTTGAGTTCTTAGGATAACTGAATATATATAATTTTGAATTTCTCCGTCAAGATGCGAATCAATTTTCTTCGGGGCAAGATCTGCTACATCTGTGGTTTGGATTTATCCTTTGTGTTCTACTCCCTTGCCTGCTCACTTAAAATAGTATATACTAATTTGTAGAAGTTGTTTCACTATTTTCATTGTTATTTGGAGAATGTGCTTTTTCTCCTCAAGTTTTGCCTCTACGAGTTAAAGATATATTAGTTAGTTCAATATGTGCATGCTATGTATATGTGACTGAACATGAGTATGAAAAAAAAGGGAAGCCAAGAGGGTTATTTGAGATCAGACGTGAGGAGAAATTTGAAAAGTAAAAGGGTGAGTTTGAATTCACCCTTCTTTATCTTTTCTTTCTGCCCTTTGCTGAATTCGTCATATTGTTTATTTGTTACCAATCTTATGTCATTTTAGTTACCCATCTGTTAGATGTTTCATTGCCATTACGTGTGTGATTGTTTGAGTCATATTGTGTTGGTCCATGGGAAGTGGAGAAGTCGTTAGCCCATTAGCAATTAAGTAGTTTTCACATGTTTTAGGTATCGGGTTTGGGTGCACATTTACGTGACCCAAATCCAAATCCCAACGAAGTTAAAATATGTCAAAAATCGCGGGTGCATTTATGTGACGTGGTTCGAGACGTATTTTAACGATGTTGTAATCCTCTTAAAAAAAATAATAAAAGTGGTTCAAAGTTAAAAGGCATATAGATTAAAACATGTTGTAAAATCACATAAATAAGCTAAATATGATAGTTGAGCGACCGTGCTAGAATCACGGAACCCGAGAATGCCTAACACCATCTCCCGGGTTAACAGAATTCCTTACCCGGATTTCTGGTTCGCGACTGTTAAACAGAGTCAAACCTTTTCCTAGATTCGGGATTCAAACCGGTGACTTGGGACACCATAAATCTCCCAAGTGGCGACTCTGATTTTTAATAAAATGAAGCCCGTTTCGATTGTCACTTAAAGTTGGAAATAAATCCCTTTATTATGCCCTCTCGATGGTGTAGAAAAAAAGGAGGTGTGACAGTTGAAACCACATTACCCTGCTCATATTGATCCGGATTTCCTTGACTTTGTTGACCTCTTTGTCACGTCTTATTGACCATCATATTTACCCCTTCCATGGAATTAACTTGTCTTGGTGCTTGAACTTGCTGCAATTGAGCTTTTGCCAACTGATTCAGTTGTAGTCAACTTCGCTATTTCTTGGTCGTGGTCATGCAGTTCTTCATGCAGGTGAATAACACTAGGATCACTTTGTGGCACATTAGCTCGACCTTTCCATGTCGAGGAAGTATCTGCCATCTCATCCAGTATCTCACACGCCTCATCATAAGGTGTGTTCATAAAGTTTCCCCCCTGCTAGCTGGTTCACTAGACACTGATTGGCTGTGTTGATGTCATGGTAGAATGTTTGCTGGATCATTGCTTCGGTCATGTCACTGTTTGAAAATTCTTTCACCATCATCCGATACATTTCCTAGATCTCATGAAGTGGTTCATTAGGTTCCTGTTTGAAGGCCAGGATATCATCTCTCAATGTCCCCATATTCCCTGGCGATAAAAATTTTGGTATAAATGTGTCGGCAAAATCATCCCACATAGTGATGGAATGGTTGGGAAGACTTTCGATACAGTCAAAAACTTTCCATCTAAGTAAAAAAAATGGAACAATCTCAATTTCAATGCAAAGCCCTTTAAATCTTTATAGTCATTCTGATGGGAGCACCTGTGAAGTACTCTTGTTGCTCCGATAAAGTCAATATAAAATTTGTAATATGGAAATTGCTCGCCCCGATCTAGGGTGGGATAATTGCACTTGCGTAGCCTTTATTTGGAAGCACCCAAAGAGCTACTGGTAGAGGAACTGGGGGAGGGTCAGGAATGTGGTCCGGCCTGGCAGCCTCTTCTTTGAGCTTGAGGTGCTAGAGGCACCTCATCTTCAGCATTATCATCTACCTTCTCCCCTAGGATAACATTTCCAATGGGATCATTATTTGCCATGTTGTACCTGAACCAATTAACTCAGACAAGTTAGGAAAATAGAAGGAATGAAGACAAGACACACAACTAGTCAGATAGATAGCCAAAACCACTTAGCTCCCCAACAACTGTGCCAGAAAGTGATCGGCCAACCTTGTACCACTATGAAATGGCAAAGAGTGGTCGATGCAGCTTTTACCCGAGCGATCGGGATCGATATCCACAAGGAGCTATTATTGGTTGGGAGTTGGTTTGACCAATACTCAACATTTTGAATACAGAGTAAGGCATCAAATTTATACTTTCTCCCAAATCACACAAGGCCTTTGTAAAATCCGCACTCTCAATGGTACATGGAATGGTAAATGCTCTGGGATCTTCAAGCTTTAGAGCCATCAAGTGCAAAATTTCACTCACTTGATGAGTCATTTGATGGTCTCACAATCCATGTATCTTTTTTAGTCACCAAGCCTTTCATAAACTTGGCATATACCGGCATTTGCTTAAGAGCTTCCATTAAGGGCACATTGATCGACAAGCTTTTCATCATCTCAATAAACTTCTTGAATTGGTTTTCATTATTTTGCTTTGCAAGTCTTTGAGGGTAAGGCGTAGGAGGCCTTGGCAAAGGAGCCTTAGCCTTGGGCACTTTCGTTTTCGGTGTGTCTATCACGTGTTCCCTAGACGGGTTCACATCATTCTGAGTCTCCACCTCATTGTCATGAATATCAATTCTCACTTCAGCAATCAAATTCTCTTCACTCACTTGCTCATCAACTATTAGAACATCATAATTTTTCATTTCAACCTTATCACTCACAACTTCCTTTTGCTTAGAGGCACTTACTTCACCACCTCTACCACTCCTCATGGTTACCGCCATTTTGTGGCCAATATTGTTTCCACCCTTCGGGTTTACTACTGTATCACTAGGTATAGCCCCTTTAGGGTGAGTGTTCAAAGCTTGCGAAATCTTGCCAAGTTGAACCTCCAAGTTTCGGATAGAAGTATTATGGGATGCCAATTGGGCATCAGGTCAACGTTTTTCTTCATCATTTTCTCAAACATCAAGTGAATCCTTCCCATCTCATTGTTTGATGATCTAGGACCTTTACACGGAAATGGAGGCGAATTATTTGGTTGTTGATAAATCGGAGGCCTTTTAAAGCCCGACCCTCGATTCCCTTGATTATCGTTATTCCAACCCCCTTAGTCGTTGTTTCCTCCCCTGTTGCCTTGGTTGCCCCAATTGTAATTGTTGTCCCCCAATTGTTTTGGTTGTCGTTATTACCACTATTCCAATTTCATTGTTGGTTTGATTCCCCCAGTTTCCTTGGGGTCTCCACTGTTATTATTGATTCGCAGCATTGCCCCGTTGTCCTTGGTAGTTGTTCACATACTGAACTTCTTCACTTTGATCATCATACCAATCATCTTGGTTGAAACCATCATTACCTTACTCATATTGATCCAAATTTACTTGACTTTGTTGACCTCTTTGTCACCTTTTATTGGCCATCATATTTACCCTTTCCATGGCATTCACTTGTCTTGGTGCTTGAACTTGCTACAATTGAGCTTTTGCCAACTAGTTCAGTTTTTGTCAACTCTGCTATTGCTAGGCCGTGGTCATGGAGTTCTTTGTGTATGTGAATGACAGTAGGATCACCTTGTGGCATATTAGCTCGACCTTGCCATGCTGAGGAAGTATCTGCCATCTTATCCAGTATCTCACATGCCTCATCATAAGGTGTGTTCATAAAGTTTCCCCCTGCTAGCTGGTTCACTACACACTGATTGGTCATGTTGATGCCATGGTAGAATATTTGTTGGATCATTGCTTCGGTCACGTCATTGTTCGAACATTTTTTCACAATCGTCTGATACCTTTCCCAGATCTCATGGGTTCATTAGGTTCCTATTTGAAGGCCAGGATATCATCTCTCAATGTCTCCATATTCCTTGGCGAGAAAAACTTAGCTATAAACGTGTTGGCAAACTCATCCCACGTAGTGATGGAATGGTTGGGAAGACTTTCAATCCAGTCCAAAACTTTCCCTCTAACTAAAAAAATGGAATAATTTCAATCTCAATGCATCCTCTGACACATTTGTCTAATTTCTTCCCCAGCAGATGTCCATAAAGCCCTTTAAATGTTTATATGCATTCTGATGGGGAGCACCTATAAAGTACCCTCGTTGATCCGATAAAGTCAACATAATATTTGTAATCTGGAAATTGCCTGCCCGAATCCGAGGTGGGATAATTGCACTTGCGTAGCCTTTATTTGGAGGCACCCAAAGAGCTAGTCGCGGAGGAATAGGGGGAGGGCCAGGAATGTTGTCATTGACTTGGCAACCTCTTCTTTGATCTTGAGGTACTAGAGGCACCACATCTTCAGCATTATCATCTACCTCCTCCCCAGGTGAACATTTCTAATGGGATCATTGTTTGCCATATTGTACCTAAACCAATGAACTGGCAAAGAATGGTCGATGAAGCTTTTACCCGAAAGGTCGGGATAGATATCCACAAGGAGCTATTACTGGTAGGGAGTTGGGTTTCTATTCAATGTAGCTATGCATGTTGCTCTTAATTGTACTCCTAACCATATTTGGATTTGTCTCTATTCTACTTTTAATGCTACCGATTGCTGAAAGTAATCTAAGTACAATATTTTGTAGGATTTTTGCAATTGATAAAAAGCTCTAGGTAAGTGACTTACATCTTGGCAAGTATCCAATGGAGTCTAGAATTTAGGACAAACTTGTTACATTTGGGATCATGATATAACCTATACATATAATTACTCACTCTATGCCTCTCGGTAGTTTGAGTGACTTTTCCCTAATTGGCTTTCTCAAGCCCAATTGGGTATTCAAACAATGCAAGAAAAATTGGCTCAAGTCAGGTATTACTATTTCTAGGTTTAACCCTTTAATTGAGGCTATCAATCTCTTGAATGCACCCTAATTCCTTGTCAGCCTGAATTTGCTAGACTTAGTCTCTCTTTCTCAAGAAGAGTCTAAGTCATAAAGGTACGAATCAGTGTTTGCAACCACCAATTCAATAATTAAAGCATGAATCAAGCTAAATATCAGTAACCCATAAATAATTAAGCCCTAAAATGAAAGCCCCATTGAATACCCACACTAGGGTTGGCTCACAACCCTAGATAATGAGTTTAGCTACTCATAATCAAGGTAGAAATCAAAGACGGAGATAAAATATAAGCCATAAAAGTTAATTACAAGAATACAATAAAAAATTAATAGCTAAAGCTGCTCTAAAATTACTCTAAGTAGTAAAATACAGCTGTTCACGAGCTCCTCCAAACAAAAGATACCATAAAAATGTAAAAAAGAACTATTTATACATAGCTAAAATTACTGGACAAAAATACCCCTACGGAGGTTCCACTGTCAGCAAAATAATAAGTGCCTCAACATAAGGACTTTCGCGGCCGCGCAAAACAAGCCCGGACCGCATTTCTTCACTTTTGTGCTTGGTTTTGAACATGATTTTGCGGACAACGTAAAAGATACCGCCTCAGCGTTGGCCTCAACGGCGGCCGTGCAATTTAGACACGGACCCCACTCCTCATTTAGGCTCACTTTGTAGGGTCTATGAACCCTGATTGTCACTCTCAGTGAAAATAACACCGCGGCCGCATCAGGTATTCCGCGGCCGTAGTCTTTCATCGCGCCCAGCAATCTCTATTTCACCTAAAACACCTTATCTGAACCTTAATTTCGTAGACCGCATAATTGGGGACACTTCCGCGGTGTATCTTCCCCGGCCACTCTTTTCCTTCGCGGTCAGTACTTTTATCTCAGGTTTGAACTTGTGCAATTTTACTCCTTCATTAGTGTCACACCTCCTTTTTCACTACACCCGCAAGGGCATAAAGGAGTTTTTACACTTGAAGGACAATCGGAACGGGATTTATTATTAAGATTCAAAGTCGCCACTTGGGAGATTAATGCTGTCCCAAGTCACCGGTTGAATCCCGAACCGAGGAAAATTAAGACTCTATTAACAGTCCGCGAATCAGAAATTTAAGTAAGGAATTCTATTAACCCGGGAGAAGGTGTTAGGAATTTCCCGGGTTTCGTGGTTCTAGCACGGTCACTCAACTGTTGTATTTGATTTTATCTGATTTCAAAACATGTTTTCACTTATGTACTTTTTATTCGTAAACCGCTTTTATTATTACTTTAATGAGAATTGCAACGTCGTGAAAACGCATCTCGAACCATGTCACATCAATGCACTCGTGGTTATCAACACATTTCGAGTCCGTTGAGATTCGGATTTGGGTCACATAAATGTGCACCCGAGTTTAGGAATGTAATTTTATTAAAATCGTGCCTAAAGAGTCTAACGCATTATTTTTTTGGGGAAGGCCGTGAAATTCGCTACACGGCCCTCCCGAATTTCTAAGTATTTTAATATATATATATATATATATATATATATATATATTGAGGGCCCCGCAATTTTATATTTCTTATTTGGCGAGGCTCATCTCAGTTTTTATTTAAAGTTCCATTCTAAAGCAAGCTATAATTTCTATACTATTTGTCTCTAAGAATCCTAATTGGTTAATGTTGTAAATTTCAGGCCTTGAGTTCAAGCCCAAGTTCAAACAACCAAATATAAGGAGGGAAAATTAATCATGGACCCAAAAGGCCGAGATTGCATAACATGTATGACGTGGACTAAAGCTTCCACAGCCACAGTCATTGGGCCTAGGATTAGCCCAAATTATTCGAAACACACGAGCTGCACTTGTGAAGATCCAGGGATAGAACCCCCAGGCCCTCAGTCTACTTAACCAATTGCCTAAAACTATTTCCGAGCAGGTGCACCAAAGTGGAGTATTACAGGCCTGTGACCAACTTCAGGTGATTATTTGGTCAAAATAGACCTGGGCTATCTATTAAAGCACCCAGGCCCAGATGAAATCAGGCGGCCCAATTAATTTCTAAAATCAATCAACTAGTTTACTACTTTTACTTAAAGACTCTGAGACTTCCTTTTTAAATCACATGCTAGGGTTAAAATCTGAAGTATAGTGAGATGATGATTGGAATAAACTTCAAAGCCAAACCATATTAGAGCTGAACACTGTCGAACAAATATGCCCTACTTGACATTACTAAAATCAGTCTTTCTCCTTTTAAACTACAGGACAGATTCATACTATTCTAAACTAATATTGATTGAAAACACACTCATGCCATTCTAAACCAATACTATTTGAAAACAAGTCAAGGTATCAACAGAACACTCATGTAATCCTATGAGATATAGTAGTACTTAAACGATTTAAACTTCTATAAACTACACAAAAGGCATGCAATAATCTTGGCAGTTCACATCATCGTAAATCTATGGGTTAGTTCTATAATCCACCGGCTAAAAGCATAGATAGCCCTACAAAGTTCATTACAATTCAGGGCATCTTAATTACAATGATCTAGTAACCACACCACAAGAGGACTATCTAAACAAATAACAGATTCATTTAAACCACAAGTCCACAGCATCAATTTGCTTCAATTTCAATTCATAATTCCAGCAGGACGAGAATTCATTGTGTCAAGCTCAGAGTGTGTACCTGATTTCGAAGTACAAGGAGAAATAGGATATGTCAGCGACAATAAACACAGCAGCAGTAATAAATGGGACTCAAGCAGCGGGGAAATCAACTTCCAACCAGAATCACACTTAGACACAACCCGAAAAGTTGTAAAAATCGATAGCAAATAGCAAACAACCACCACAAACTTCACTGAACTCAAATCAACCCCAAACCAAACCAATAGATTTCAGAAAAGAGCTCTGGCAGGTTGAAATCGAGCTATAAGAGTAGAAGAAAACACTGAAGCTCGAAATTGCACTACAAATCCAATGGAACAGTGCTTTTTATGATTTTTACTGCATTTTTTGCTTCTTTTTTTTGATTTTTTGGAAATTTTCTATTGTTTTGTTTTATGTTTTCTACTAAGACAGGCTAAAATCTAAAAGAATATTCAGCTGAGATTGGAACTTCTTAGGTCTGGACATGGAGAGGGATTCTAGAGGGAATTTTTAGGCTTAAAAAGGAACCCCTGAACAAGGCAAAATGCCTGCCTTTTATAGGCACCAAGAGTGAGTATCAGATTTTTAGTTTTTCTTCTAAGGCCCTTTAGTTTATTTTCAACTTTTACCCCTTGTTTATTGACTTGACTCAAGTTACACCCCTATCTTTACTGAAATGTACCTTAACCCCCACGCCCAGAAGCTTCTAGGAATTTCAGGTGTGATCTACAACATTTATGTACCTTACTAGTTACCCGAAATACCCAGAACTTATGTGAAACTACTAAATTGGTCTAACCCTGCCCAATTCTAACTATGGTTATCTAACAACTAAACCTAGTTAACTAACAGTCTCCAAAGTAATCAGCTAATGAAGCAATGAATTTAAAACACAAATCTAGGAACGATTGAAACCCAGTCAGACTAAAATCCAATTATCAAAACAAATCAATCCATGAATCAATTATCAAAAAATTTTTTAATCTGAAACCATGCTAATAATCGAACTAAACTAAGACAAACAAGAAGAATTTCAGTATAATTAGACAACAATCAGACACGAAATTGGGATAAAAAAATCAACAAAACTCCAGATGCGTCTTAACTAGAAATTAACGAATATGATCAAAGAAGCAAACATAAAATAATTAAACAGGAAATAAAACCTCACTGCCATGGCTCGAACTCCGGCCGAGTTCCAATCTTCAAATTCGACCATTCCCGGCGACATTTGGACTCTATTGATGACGAATTCCTCAGGAGGGAAACCCAGGGACCCGATGGTATTAATTTGGGGCGAGTTGGTGTAATTAGGGTTTTGCCGGAACTTTTAAAAATCAATATTCGACCAGTTTGGGCAACATTCGAAGGACGAGGTTAAGGGGGTTCGATAGAGGGTGATGAGGCGATCCTGTGGTGTTATTTTGGGTGGGTTTGGATGAAGTTACGTCGTGGCCGGAAAAACTTCGATCTGATATTTAAAGCTTTTGGCTGGGATTTGAAGGAAATGGGTTACGGATTCATGATGAGGGAGAAGAGGAGATCTTGGGGTGTTAATGTGATAGTGATCGCAGCTGGTGGCGTTCGCCGGCGACAGCGACTCCGGCGGAGCTACAGAGAAGTACGAGGAAGACATCATACGTTTTTAGGGTTATTGAATTTTCGGACAGTTATATGAAACTGTAACAATCAATGGTGACTGTTGGATTATATTACAATGAAGGGCCAAGATTCAACTATACTTAAACGGTGTCGTTTGGGCATTTCAAAGAGTGAATCGGGTAAAGGAACATTGGGCCTCGGCGGGTGAAAATTGAATTTGGGCTCAGATTTAATTCAAATGTTGCAGCCCACCTCCTTTTCCTTGTTATGTGATTTCTTTTGTTTTCTTTCTTTTATTTATTTGCTTTCTTTCTCTTTTTCTTGTTTTGTATTTTTTAAATTTTTTGATTTTGTTAAAAATGACAACAAATAAAATCAAAGACCCAATTGACTGTAATATGATATTATTTAATTTTCCAAAATTAACTAATTTCTAGTTTTAAACTAAAATTAAAACAAATTCCGCAAATTAAAAATAAAAGTGCAAAGAACTAATTTTTTGTCATTTTCTTTATATGTGAACAATTTTAACTACTAATTGACACTAAAATATGAAATTAAATCCCAAACAAATGTCAAATGTATTTTTTTGTATTTTTTATATGAATTAAAATGCACAAATAAAATGCAAACAATTTACAGAAAATGACACAAAAATTATAAAATAATAAATAAATTATTTTGTTTGAATTTTTTAGAACAATTTGCTTAGGGCAAAAATTACGTGCTCACAACTGCCCCTCTTTGCCCGGAAACACGAAGAGTTTTCGCGCAAAGACAAGTAAGCGGAAATGAGCAATTTTTGCTCGTTCGCATATTCCATATGAAGCATTTTTTGAAAGAGTTGACCGCACCCTGCTTCGGAGGTTGCCTAAATATCCTGGGCTAAACAGGAATCAAGTCAGTGTAGTTCAGGAGTGTCTGTTGTTAGCTGGGACTACCAGAAGTTGTGATTTCACCGTGCTTGCTACTGATACTGCTTGCTGAGCTCCCTTATTACACCGTGTCCAAATAACAAGAAGCGAGCCTAAGCTATGATAAATGAATTACAAAATAGTCCTATCTATGTCTTCAAACTTGCTCTTGTGTTGCCTTGAACTTGTATTTTTCCACTAGACTTCTTGTGTTATTGCCTTGAATTGTGATCGGGGGATGTTTTGCCATTCCTCCGAGTGATGCTTGACTGCTACAATTTTAAATATGTGCCTCTATTCTCCAGGCAGGCTCCTGATCGCTGACACTTGAAAAGTATTCCCTTGTTCTCCAGGTGGGCTCCTGACTGCGATGCTTGAAAAGTATTCCCTTGTTCTCCAGGTGGGCTCCTGACTGCGATGCTTGAAAAGTATTCCCTTGTTCTCCAGGTGGGCTCCTGACTGCAACAAAATAAACAAGAAAAGAATATTTTCTGCCCCAGTTTGGTGGCTGGGCACAACATGTTATCCAATATTACAAATTTAAAAGCTAAAATTTGAACTGTACTTCCCTTGTTCTCCAGGTGGGTGCCTGACTGCTGAAACTTGAAAAGTATTCCCTTGTTCTCTAGGTGGGCTCCTGATTGATGAACTTGAAAAGTATTTCCTTGTTCTCCAGGCAGGCTTCTGACTGCAACAAAATAAACAAACAAAGAATATTTTCTGGCCCAGTCTGGTAACTGGATACAGCATGTTATCAAATATTAAAAATTAAAGGCTAAAATTGAATTGTACTTCCCTTATTCTCCAGGTGGGCGCCTGATTGCTGAAGCTTGAAAGTATTCCCTTGTTCTCCAGGTGGGCGCCTGATTGCTGAAGCTTGAAAAGTATTCCCTTGCTCTCCAGGTGGGTGCCTGACTGTTGAACTTGAAAAGTATTCCCTTGTTCTCCAAGTGGGTTCCTGACTGCAACAAAATAGATAAACAAAGAAAATTTTCTGCCCCAGTTTGGTAACTGGGTAAGCATGTTATCAAATATTAAAAATTAAAGGCTAAAATTGAATTGTACTTCCCTTGTTCTCCAGGTGGGCGCCTGACTACTGAAACTTGAAAAGTATTCCCTTGTTCTCCAGGTGGGCGCCTGACTACTGAACTTGAAAAATATTCCCTGGGCTCCTAACTGCAACAAAATAAACAAACAAAGAAAATTTTCTGCCCCAGTTTGGTGGCTGGGCAGACTTGCGAGTTGTTACTTAAGCTATTGATGTGACGATGAGATTAAAAGTAAAGAATTGATTGACCTGTACGCCTCCTGTGAGTATAACTATTTGACTAAGATTTTTATCCTAGGAGAAAATTCATCCGACTAGGTTTTCTATCTTAGGAGAACGATTCATCAGACTAAGATGCAGACCCTAGGAGAAAACTCATCGGACTAGGTTTTGTTATCTTGTTATCATAGGAGAAAGTTTTATCAGACTAAGATTTTGATCCTAGGAGAAAGTTCATCAGACTAGGGTTTCTATCTTAGGAGAAAAATTCATCAGACTAAGATTGTCTAAATAGAGGAAAATCCATCAGACTAGGACTTTTATCCTAGGAGGAAAATGTGAACAGCAATAGCATCATTTTATGCACATTAGCAAGACAGGCAAGGGCAGGGATTTGAGAAACTTCCCTTTTGTCGGCTTTCCTCTTCTTCTTCTTCATTTCATTTCCTTCCTATTGTTGAACTGACTTTCTTGCGCTGCTTTGTCCCTGTCTCAAACAAAGAAAACTTGTGAGTTTAAAATGTGGTTGTTGGTTTGTGGCCTTGAACTTTGAGGGAGATTGCTCCTTCGCTTCCCATGATGACTGATTTCCACTCGAAGACCTTGCTTGTTTATGGGCTAAACCCTTTCTCTGTCGTCCCCATCATATAAAATACCTTTTCTCTGTTCGGGCCCAATATCTTCTATTTGTTGCATTGCATGAACTAGCGCCTCCCCAACCCCAAGCATATTGATTGCTAACAACTTAGTGTGCATGTTGTTCTTTCCTGATTTAAATCACTGGCCTTGGCCTCGAGATCTATTGTTCCTTCATTTGCCATGATAACTGATTCCCACCCGAAGACCTTGCTTGTTTATTGTCTCACTTTCTTTGTTACCCCTGACGCAGAGAATATCTCTGATCCGTTCACCAAACACCCTCCATCTTGTTTCATTGTTCATGAATTGATATGTACCAAACCTTTCGTGTTTCACCGAAAATACTTTTGATCTGTTCACCTAACACCCTCCATCTATTTCATTGTATGAACTCACATCTACCCAACCTTTATATTCACACGAATCCCAAAGCAGTCAATTGCCACCCACTCAAGATGTATGTTGTTCTTTTCTTGACTGAAACCCCTGGTCCGGTCCTTGAGGTCTACAACTCCCCCATTTGCCACTATAACTTTGACTTCTGCTTGGAAGGTCTTGCTCGTCACTGGTTTAACACCCTTTTATCAAGATTATCACAGGAAATCGCTTTGATCTGTTCGCCTTAACCCTTCATTTGTTGCATCATTCATGAATTGACATATACCAAGCCTTTGCATTGCACAAGGATCCCAAAGCATGTTGATTGTTTCCAACTTAGTGAGCCTGTTGTTCTTTCCTGACTTGACACTTTGATGCAATTGGAAAGCCGGTGGATAGTTTTGAAATCATTTCTCACTTGTGCTGATCCAACAGACTCAGGAAGAGGAGGTTAGAGGACAATGGAAAGAGATGATTCCTAACAAGAAAACTGCAAAATAGAAACCTATCGGATGTGGATACCAACTCTAATGACCATGACATGCACCTGCGGCCTATTATGTCAAGCAAATCTGATGTCCATCTCTTGTCTTACCTTTTTGCCGTGAAACTAGGCTTCAATGCTCCGCTTATCCCATCTGATTCACAATACTTATTCAACCTGTAGTGCCCGAAGGGTTTTCACTATCAAGCCTCTCTCATTTCGGTCTTTCTCTTAACTCACCGTCGCCTTCGGATTCAGACTTCTCCCAACATCCACAACTTCTACCCAGTTTCCTTTTGGCACTTTTATTTCGGTGTGACTGAACCTCAGAGAGAGGCTACCTACGTACCCTTTCGGGATCAAGTCAAATGTAGTTCAGGCAACTATATTTGTTATTGCGATCTTTCCTTTCTTCCACTTTTCTTTTTCTTTCTTTTCATTTCTTTTCTTTTTCCTCTTTTCTCTTTTCTTTTCTTTTCTCTTCTTTTCTTTTTCTTTTCTCTTTTCTTTTCTTTTCTTTTTCTTCTTTTCTCTTTTCTTTTCTTTTCTCTTCTTTTCTTTTCTTTTCTTTTTCTTTTCTCTTTTTCTTTTTTTTCATTTCTCTTTGTTCTTTTCTTTTTCACTGTTTTTCTTGTGTTTCTCCGCTTACTTTCCCTGCTCAGGCTTACGAGTTTTATTATTGATTCCGAAAGAGGGGTATGCAGAAAAATAACTAAGGCTCAAAGGGGTAACAAAAGGTAAAATATTTGGATAGAAGAATAAAATGCCTTCGTCATTCCAATCTCCAAAATATGCCAAATACAAATTACACAGTTAAACAAGCTGAGGAAAACACACATAATACCTTTTGATTGATTCACGTATTTGCCTTCTGTATTTGTCAATTACCTGGCACCATTGGACAACAGTCTCGGTACCACGAATGGTCCCTGTAAGCTGGGGGAAAACTTGCCTTTGGCTTCAAACCGATGCGGCATGATGCATTTCAATAGTATTTCTTTATGTTCTATCTGCCCCAATTTTTACTTGATTTGGGCTCGAAGTGATCTCAAAGCCTTTACTTATTTCCCTCGAATGTCCTTATATCTTCAACATTGTTTCATTGCTTCATTACTAAACTGACTTTTTAAAACCAGGCTGAGAATTATGCGTGCATGTCATGTCACTAGAACCAGCATAAAAGAGTTGTAACAGGAGAAGGAAACTAAATAAAATGACTAGAAATGGCGGGAAATAGAGAATTGCATTGGACGTGACGGTGAAGGGGATGAAACAACGAAACAAGCAACCTAAACTAGTTACAGCCCTTGAACAAACCTAGACGGCACTAAACAAGCTATTATGACTAAACAAAGCGAAGTGAAAAGATAGAACGATTTGAGTCCAAGATAATATCCGGATTACAACCCTGAAGTAACCCGGACAACAGAAATAACAACAAAATAAACCACGAAAACTCCAAGAGATGGAGCGTCTTCCCAATTACCCAACACGGCGTCTTAGCCACTAAATTTCACGCCAAGCCTGCTAGAATTTTCACAAGTCAGCATCAAGTTGTTCTGAGCAAACTGCTTCTGGGTTTCTTCTGCCGGCTCATTTTCATGATCAATCATACACACCATATGCGTCTCATTATGCACAGGAGATGGACTTTGGCCAATGTTTGCTATATCTGGACTTTGCACGTCAATGTCGCCTGCATCAATAAGCTTCTGAATTGCATTCTTCAGATTCCAACATTTCTCTATGTCGTGCCCCAGGGCACCTGAGCAGTATGCGCACTTTTGAGAAAGATCGAACTTCTTTGGAGGAGGGTTCGGCGCTTTTATGTGAATCAGCTTTAACAAGTCCAGTGTCTTTAACCGTTGGAACATGATGGCGTAAGATTCTACCAATGGAGTGAATGTTTTCTTCTTCCATAACCTCTCATCCTTAAATGCTGGATTCGTCCAAAAACCTGATCCGGGGTGTTTTTTGGTAAGCCCGCGAGGGTAGCTGGGTATTTCGAGGAGCTAGGTAATGTGATGGGCGACATTGGAAGTTCTATGCACAAGGATAACCACGGGGACGATGTCGAGGCTGGAAGTGTTGATCAAGAAGACCTATTAGATCGTCTTTTCTGTTCCTCTTTCTTCCAACCAAGCTTACTGGCACATTCTGAATGGCTTTCGAAAAGCTCACGATTTTGCTTGATTTGATTCCTTCTTCTACTAGCTCCCCCATTTTTAACACATCATTGAAAGGCTTTCCCAGGGCCCCGAGATCAAATGACTATAGTAGGTGGGTCCCTTGGCCTGTAGAAAAAGCTTGACCATTTCTTCTTCATTAATTGGGGGAATGACTCGAGCAGCTTGCTCTCTCCATCTGAGCCCAAACTCATTAAAGCTTTCCTCCAGCCTCTTTTCCATTTTAGTTAATGAGGAGCGGTCTGATGTAACACTCGATTTACACTGAAAATATCGGACAAAATCCTGAGCCATGTCGCCCAATGTAAGCCACTTCAACATCTTGACGGGTATGTTAGTCCAAGGCTGCCCCAGTTAGGCTTTCACTAAAATATGTCATCATTACATCATCATTATCCCCAACAATCCTCATTTCGTTGAAATAGACCCTCAAGTGGGCCATCGGATCTCCACGCCCATTGTACAAGTTAAATTTTGGTACTTTGAACCCTGCGGGCATATTGCCCTGGATTTCCACTCTTTGCTTGTCCCTGAAGGATTATTTTGTGCTTTTCAACTTCCTGGGTACCCCATCTCGCTCTTCTCTTCCCGTAACCCTTTCTTTTCTAGCACGAAGCTGCTCATCCCAGAAGCTCTTCTTGTATGAATTGAGGACCTTGCGGGCACCCTCTGGGGGTGATATTGGATATTGTGAGCTTTGAGTGGGTATTCATTGTTTGGGGTAATGGATATGACATGGGAGTAATTTCGGGGAGATGTAACAAGAGGATGAGTGATGTAGTTATTAGGGTAGATGGGAAAATTGTGATAAGCGGGTGTATTTGGGGAATATGGAGGATCATTTGGCGCTGTGTTTGGAGCTTGGGTAAGGGAAGCATCTGGAAAAATTGATGGGGGCAGGGATGGTGCCTTCCCAGTTATCCAGGCTTGGTACATGTCTGCCACGTGTTGTCTTAATACCTGCACCTCTTCACCCAACCCATTATCCCGTTCAACCAACTAATGTCGGGCACCAGTATCAACCAACTCAGTTCTATTGTCGTTCGCCATTGCCTTTTGTCCTTGTGTTGCAACGAATAATTACCGCTTTAAAACCATAAACCAACCACCTTTCTGGAATGACATTACAAAATGAAACCACCACGTTAGCGTTAGGGCATTTAACATATTGGTAACAGCTTTTGATCGGTCGCATGCGTCATCCCGGCTTTTCCTTATTTCCAATTGCAAACTTTCTCTTTCTTTGTTTTTCTTCGTTTTCCTTCTTCTTTATTTCTTCTTTTCACTCTTGCCTATTTTCTTCCTTTCTTGATTTTTCTTTTCTTTCTTTCTTGTTTTTCCGCTATTGCCTTTTTGTGGTTTTTTTCCTCTCTTTTTCTTTTTTTCTTTTGGTTATGGTCGAATCCTATGGAGATTGCCTACGTATCATGACCCCGCATGAATCAGACCAAGCATAGTTCTTGCAAATTATATGCAAAATAAGGAGATAATTTTTGGGATTTGTCAATTTTCATGACTGACAACCGCGATTACGAAAGCTACTAGACTATTTGTTTTATATTTCTTTTTCTCAGAAGGAGAGTACTCAAAAACAAAATACAGACTCGATTAACTGGGAATACATCAAAACTTCAAACCCTGGGGCCCACGGGGCATCACTCGGTATCGCCCTGGGCCTGCGCAAGACTGAGAAGATTTCAATGTCAACTGTGACTATTTAAAGAAAACTAGCCATGTAATGGCTTATTTTGAAAGAAAGGTGGCTATTTTTCAAAAATCTTATTTAAGACAACAAAGACTCAGCTTTGCAAATACGGCCTTCCAGTACTTCCAAAAGGGAGATTTTAAGACTGTGCCCGCAAACCGTTTTAAATGACTCAAGGTCGCTGTTCTTGAAAAAGCGGTATTCCGGCGCCCTTTTAGGGACATTAGGCTTATTTTCCAACAAGAATGACGTCACCCGACTTATTTTGACAACCGTTTAAAATTTTTACCATTATTTGGCTATTTTTGAAAAGGGATGGTTGGACCCAATGAGGGTTGCCTATGTATCTCACATCCGGTGAGAATCAAACCAGTGTAGTTCGGGTAAATTTGCCACAATCAAAGCTATTTTGGACAACAATTCCTTTTATTTTTCAAATATTTTCTTCTTTTTTTTCATTTTATTTTTATTTTTCCAAAATCCGGCGGCATTTCAGTATGACTTTGGGTATTGGTTTTTCCAAGCAAATGGGTACCCTCACTTAGTCCTAACACTGCTACTTTCACAATTTTCACTTATTATATACAAGCAGGTCAACATGCAAAACCGAGAAAATGAATGTGCAAGTAGCACGTAAGATGCATCCAATGGTCATTTTCATATCCTGTTACCTATCATAGACGGACTCAACCCTTGTTTTGAGTCCCCTAAGTCATATACATGTGATGCAAATAAGCGCTCCTACTAGGGATCCGGTATGAATTCAAGTTATTCTAGGTTCAAAACTTGGGTATGTGTTCTAGACTGTGTACCCGAGCGGACAACTCGAGTCGAGGAGGGGGCTACGTACCGGAGACCTGCGGGATCATCCGGCTTAGTAACTTGTCCGGCCTCTTTCTTATTTCAGGGTATGAAACTAACAGAATAGGGAGTCTCAACCAGTAAGCACATCCCCGGAGGTGATAAGAGAAGGGTGTCGGCACAGTTTATATGTAGTTCATATAATTTAAAACGGTAACATTTAGCACATTCAGCACAAAACATGTAGGAAAATCAGATATAACCAAATATAACAATTTATCTAAGCTCGAATTATGAACCCTGAACAAAACGTTCTGGGTTCTTGTCCCCAGCAGAGTCGCCAGAGCTATCACACCTCCTTTTTCACTACACCCGCAAGGGCGTAAAGGAGTTTTTCCACTTAAATGACAATCGGAACGAGATTTATTATTAAGATTCAGAGTCGCCCCTTGGAAGATTAATGGTGTCCCAAGTCACCGGTTGAATCCCGAACCAAGGAAAATTATGACTCTGTTAACAGTTCGCGAACCAGAAATTCGAGTAAGGAATTCTGTTAACCCGGGAGAAGGTGTTAGGCATTCCTCGGCTCTGTGGTTCTAGCACGGTCGCTCAACTGTTGTATTTGATTTTATCTTATTTCAAAACATGTTTTAACTTATGTGCTTTTTATTCCTAAACCGCTTTTATTATTATTTTAAAGAGAATTGCAACATCTGAAAATGCGTCTCGAACCATGTCACATCAATGCACCCGTGGTTGTCAACACATTTCGACTCCGTTGAGATTTGGATTTGGGTCACATAAATATGCACCCGAGTTTAGGAATGTAATTTTATTAAAATCGTGCCTAAAGAGTCTAACGCATTATTATTTTGGGGAAGGCCGTGAAATTCGCTAAACGGCACTCCCGAATTTCTAAGTATTTTAATATATATATATATATATATATATATACACACACTTATTGAGGGCCCCGTAATTTTATATTTCTTATTTGGCGAGGCTCATCTCAGTTTTTATTTAAAGTTCTATTCTAAAGCAAGCTATAATTTCTATATTATTTGTCTCTAAGAATCCTAATTGGTTAATGTTGTAAATTTCGGGCCTTGAGTTCAAGCCCGAGTTCAAACAACCAAAAATAAGGAGGAAAAATTAATCATGGACCCAAAAGGCCCAGATTGCATAACATGTATGCCGTGGACTAAAGCTTCCACAGCCACAGTCATTGGGCTTATGATTGGCCCAAATTATTCGAAACAAACCAGCTGCACTTGTGAAGATCCAGGGATCGAACCCCTGGGCCCTCAGTCTACTTAACCAATTGCCTAAAACTATTTCCGAGCAGGTGCACCAAAGTGGAGTATTACAGGCCTGTGACCAAGTTCAGGTTATTATTTGGTCAAAATAGACTTGGGCGACCTATTAACGCACCCAGGCCCAAATGAAATCAGGCGGCCCAGTTAATTTCTGAAATCAATCAACTACTTTACTACTTTTACTTAAAGACTCTGAGACTTCCTTTTTAAATCACATGCTGGGGTTAAAATTTGAAGTACAGTAAGATGATGATTGGAATAAACTTCAAAGCCAAACCATATTAGAGCTGAACATTGTCGAACAAATATGCCTTACTTGACATTACTAAAATCAGTCTTTCTCCTTTTAAACTACAAGACAGATTCATACTATTCTAAACTAATATTGATTGAAAACACACTCATGCCATTCTAAACCAATACTATTTGAAAACAAGACAAGATATCAACGGAACACTCATGTAATCCTATGAGATATAGTAGTACTTAAACGATTTAAACTTCTATAAACTACACAAAAGGCATGCAATAATCTTGGCAGTTCACATCATCGTAAATCTATGGGTTAATTTTATAATCCACCAGTTAAAAGCATAGACAATCCTACAAAGTTCATTAAAATTTAGGGCATCTTGATTACAATGATCTGGTAACCACACCACAAGAGGACTATCTAAACAAATAACAAATTCATTTAAACCACAAGTCCACAGCATCAATTTGCTTCAATTTCAATTCACAATTCCAGCAGGACGAGATATATTGTGTCAAGCTCGGAGCATGTACCTAATTTCGAAATACAAGGAGAAATAGGATAGGTTAGCGATAATAAACACAACAGCAGCAATAAATGGGACTCAAGCAGCAGGGAAATCAACTTCCAACCAGAATCACACTTAGACACAGCCCGAAAAGTTTTAAAAATCCATAGCAAATAGTAAACGACCACCACAAACTTCACTGAACTCAAATGAACCCCAAACCAGACCAATAGATTTCATAAAAGTTCTCCGGCAGGTTGAAATCGAGCTATAGGAGTAGAAGCAAACACTGAAGCTCGAAATTGCACCACAAATCCAATAAAATAGTGTTTTTTGTGATTTTTACTGCATTTTTTGCTTTTTTGGATTTTTTGGAAATTTTCTATTGTTTTTTTTTTATTTTCTACTAAGACAGTCTAAAATCTAAAAGAATTTTCAGCTGAGATTGGAACTTCTCAGGTCTAGACTGGGAGAGGGATTCTAGAGGGAATTTTTAGGCTAAAAAAGGAACCCCTGAACAAGGCAAAGTGCCTGCCTTTTATAGGCACCAAGAGTGTGTATCAGATTTTTAGTTTTTCTTCTAAGGCCCTTCAGTTTATTTTAAACTTTTACCCCTTGTTTATTGACTTGACTCAAGTTACACCCCTATCTTAATTGAAATATACCTTAACCCCCATGCCTAGAAGCTTCTAGGAATTTCAGGTGTGATCTACCACATTTCTGTACCTTACTAGTTACCCGAAATACCCTCGAACTTATTTGAAACTACTAAATTGGTCTAACCCTGCCCAATTCTAACTACGGTTATCTAACAACTAAACCTAGTTAACTAACAGTCTCCAATCAGCTAATGAAGCAATGCATTTAAAACACAAATCAAGGAACGATTGGAACCCAGTCAGACTAAAATCCAATTATAAAAAAAAATCAATCCATGAATCAATTATCAATACAAATTTTAATCTCAAACCATGCTAATAATCGAACTAAACTAAGACAAACAAGACGAATTTCAGTCTAATTAGACAACAATAAGACACAAAATTGGGATAAAAAAAATCAACAAAACTCCAGATGCGTCTTAACTAGAAATTAACGAATATGATCAAAGAAGCAAACATAAAAGAATTAAACAAGAAATAAAACCTCAATGCCATGGCTCGAACTCCGGTAAAGTTCCAATCTTCAAATTCGACCATTTCTGGCGACATTTGGACTCTATTGATGACGAATTCCTCAGGAGGGAAACCCAGGGACCCGATGGTATTAATTTGGGGCGAGTTGGTGTAATTAGGGTTTTGCCGAAACTTTTAAAAATCAATATTCGACCAGTGTGGGCAACATTCGAAGGACGAGGTTAAGGGGGTTCGATAGAGGGTGATGAGGCAATCCTGTGGTGTTATTTTGGGCGGGTTTGAATGAAGTTACGTCGTGGCCGGAAAAACTTCGATCCGATATTCAAAGCTTTTGGCCGGGATTTGAAGGAAATGGGTTACGGATTCATGATGAGGGAGAAGAGGAGGTTTGGTAGTGATTGGAGCAGGTGGCGTTCGCCGGCGGCGGAAACTCCGGCGGAGCTACAGAGAAGTACGAGGAAGACAGCATATGTTTTTAGGGTTATTGAATTTTCGGACAGTTATATGAAACTGTAACAATCAATGGTGACCATTGGATTGTATGACAATGAAGGGCCCAGATTCAACTATACTTAAACGGTGTCGTTTGGGCATTTCAAAGAGTGGACCGGGTAAAGGAACATTGGGCCTGGGCGGGTGGAAATCGAATTTGGGCTCAGATTTAATTCAAATGTAGCATCCCACCTCCTTTTCCTTGTTATGTGATTTCTTTTGTTTTCTCTCTTTTATTTATTTGCTTTCTTTTCTCTTTTTCTTGTTTTGTATTTTTTAATTTTTTTGATTTCGTTAAAAATGACAACAAATAAAATCAATGACCCAATTGACTCTAATATGATATTATTTAATTTCCCAAAATTAACTAATTTCTAGTTTTAAACTAAAATTAAAACAAATTCCACAAATTAAAAATAAAAGTGCAAAGAACCATTTTTTGTTATTTTCTTTATATGTGAACAATTTTAACAACTAATTGATGCTAAAATATGAAATTAAATCCCAAACAAATGCCAAATATATTTTTTGTATTTTTTTATATGAATAAAAAAGCACAAATAAAATACAAACAAGTAACATGAAATGACACAAAAATTCACAAAAATTGTAAAATAATAAAGAAGCTGTTTTATTTGAATTTTTTGGGAATAATTTGCTTGGGGCAAAAATCATGTGCTCACAATGAGTTGATTATGGCTTTCTACCCTCATTTTGACCGAACCCTGTAGACAAGCATAATAAGTCAGTTTCGGGAATACTTTTACATAGTTTTTATCCAAAAGCTAAGCAAAAGAGGGCATAAGATAGGCTAAAATTCATAGTTATCAACTAACAAGGCTCGCAACACGCTTCTTCAGCATGAGCGATATCCAATTCTGTCGAACGGAACTTGTACTAAGGTCATTCCAGGACTATTAGAAGGATGGACGTAGAGGGGATTACCTGTATCGATGACCAATTGGTCATTTTTGCTCGTGCTAGGGATTGTTTTTTTAGCTTGGTGATAGCCATATGCGAGGTTCCGATTTGATGAGAGTGAGAAGTATGAATTCTTCAATCAAGTCTGAGACCTTCAATTTTGAGACGATTTTCAAAATTGGGATGCAACGACCAAAACCCTATAAATTGACGAAATCATGTGAGATTTGGAACGAGAATTTGAGATACTAAAGGAATCCGAGCTAATATCCAGGATCTGATACCATAACAAATTATCTATCCAAGCTCAGATCTACAAAGCTTCTATGGAGTCTACTGGATGGTTCTGAGAGAGGAGAAGAATGGGAACATGAGATAGGAATAGACAGAGTAGAAAGATCAATGTATTTTCTGTAAAAATGAGAACCTTCAAATGATTTCATTAACTGCGCAAGTATACAGGCGGGATCCTAACTTCAAGACTTCTAAAATTACACCTCTATTCTCCAGGCGGGCTCCTGACTTCACAACTTTAAAATTACACCTCTGTTCTCCAGGCAAGCTCCCGACTTCACAACTTAAAATTTACACCTCTGTTCTCCAAGCAGGCTCCTGACTTCAAAACTTTAAAATTACACCTTTGTTCTCCAGGCGGGCTCCTGAACTCACAACTTTAAAGGTACACCTCTGTTCTCCAGGCGGGCTCCTAACTTCACAACTTTTAAAATTACACCTATGTTCTCCAGGCGGGTTCCTGACTTCAAAACTTTACAATTACACTTTTGTTCTCCAAGCGGGCTCCTGAATTCAAAACTTTTAAAATTACACCTCTGTTCTCTAGGCGGGCTCCTGACTTTACAACTTTAAAATTAAACATTTGATCTCCAGGCGGGCTCCTGACTTCAAAACTTTAAAATTACACCTCTGTTCTCCAGGCGGGCTCCTGAACACACAACTTTAAAAGGTATACCTCTATTCTCCAGGCGGGCTCCTGACTTCAAAACTTTACAATTACATGTCTATTCTCTAGGCGGGCTCCTGACTTCAAGACTTATAAAATTACACCTCTGTTCTCCAGGAGGGCTCCGGACATCAAAACTTTAAAATTACACCTCTGTTCTCCAGGAGGGCTCCTGAACTCACAACTTTAAAAGGTACACCTCTGTTCTCCAGGCGGGCTCCTAACTTCAAAACTTTACAATTACACCTCTATTCTCCAGGCGGGCTCCTGACTTCAAGACTTATAAAATTACACCTCTGTTCTTCAGGCGGGCTCCTCACTTCAAAATTTTTAAAATTACAACTCTGTTCTCTAGGCATGCTCCTGAACTTACAACTTTAATAGGTATACCTCTGTTCTCCAAGCGGGCTCCTCACTTCAAAAACTTTACAACTACACCTCTGTTCTCCAGGCGGGCCACTAACTTCAAGACTTCTAAAATTACACCTCTGTTCTCCAGGCGGGCTCCTGACTTCAAAATATTAAAATTACATCTCTGTTCTCTAGGCGGGCTCCTGACTTCAGAATTTTAAAATTACACCTCGAATCTCCGGGCGGGCTCCTGAACTCACAACTTTAAAAGGTACATCTCTGTTATCCAGGCGGGCTCCTGACTTCAAAACTTTACAATTACACCTCTGTTCTCCAGGCGAACTCCTGACTTCAAGACTTCTAAACTTACACCTCTGTTCTCCAAGCGGGCTCCTGACTTCAAAACTTTTAAATTACACCTTTGTTCTCCATGCAGGCTCCTGACTTCAAAATATTTAAAATTACACCTTTGTTCTCTAGGCGGGTTTCTGAACTCACAAATTTAAAAGGTACACCTCTGTTCTCCAGGCGGGCTCTTGACTTCAAAACTTTAAAATTACACCTCTATTCTCTAGGCGGGCTGCTGATTTCAAGACTTATAAAATTACACCTCTGTTCTTCAGGCGGGCTCCTGACTTCAAAAACTTTAGTATTACACCTCTGTTCTCCTGGCGGGCTCTTGACTTCAAAACTTCTAAAATTACACCTCTGTTCTCCAGGCGGGATCCTGACTTCAAAACTTTAAAATTACACCTCTGTTCTTCGGGCGACCTCCTGACTTCAAAACTTTTAAAATTACACCTCTGCTCTCCAGGCAAACTCCTGAATTCACACCTTTTGAAATTACAACTCTATTCTCCAGGCGGGCTCCTGACTTCACAACGTTTAAAATTTCACGTATGTTCTCTATGCGGGTTCCTGACTTCAAAACTTTAAAATTACACCTCTGTTCTCCAGGCGGTCTCTTGACTTCAAAATCTTCAATATTACACCTCTGTTCTCCAGGCAGGCCCTTGAACTCACAACTTTAAAAGGCACACCCCTATTCTCCAGGCGAGCTCCTGACTTCACAACTTTTAAAATTTCACCTCTATTCTCCAAGCGGGCTCCTACCTTCAAAACTTTACAATTACACCTCTGTTCTCCAGGTGGGCTCCTGACTTCAAAACTTTTAAAATTACACCTCTGTTCTCCAAGCGGGCTCCTGACTTCACAACTTTAAAATTACACCTCTGTTCTCCGGGCGGGCTCCTGACTTTAAAACTTTAAAATTACACCTCTTTCCTACAAGCAGGATCCTGACATCAAAATCTTTAAAATTACACCTTTATTCTCCAAGTAGGCTCCTGAACGCATAACTTTAAAAGGTACACCTCTGTTCTCCAGGCGGGCTCTTGACTTCAAGACTTCTAAAATTACACCTCTTTTCTCCAGGCGGCCTACTGACTTCAAAACTTTAAAATTACACCTCTGTTCTACAGGCGGGCTCCTGATTTCAAAACTTTAAAATTACACCTCTAATGTCCAGGCAGGCTCCTGATCTCACAACTTTAACAGGTATATCTCTGTTCTGCAGGCGGTCTCTTGACGTCAAAACTTTACAATTACACCATTGTTCTCCAGGCAGGCTCCTCACTTCAAGATTTCTAAAATTACACCTCTGTTCTCCAGGTGGGCTTCTAACTTCAAAACTTTAAAAATTACACCTCTGTTCTCCAGGCGTGCTCCTGACTTCACAACTTAAAATTTACACCTCTGTTCTCCAGGCGGGCTCCTGACTTCAAAACTTTTAAAATTACACCTCTGTTCTCCAGGCAGGCTCCTGAACTCACAACTTTAAAAGGTACACCTCTGTTCTCCAGGCGGGCTCCTGACTTCAAAACTATAAAATTACACCTTTATTCTCCAGGCGAGCTCCTGACTTCACAACTTTTAAAATTTCCCCTCTGTTCTCCAGGCGGGCTCCTGACTTCCCAACTTTTAAAATTTCACCTCTGTTCTCCAGGCGGGCTCCTGACTTCAAAACTTTTAAAATTACACCTCTGTTCTCCAGGCAGGCTCCTGAACTCACAACTTTAAAAGGTACACCCCTGTTCTCCAGGCGGGCTCCTGACTTCACAACTTTTAAAATTTCACCTCTGTTCTCCAGGCGGGCTCCTGACTTCAAGACTTCTAAAATTACACCTCTATTCTCCAGGCGGCGTCCTGACTTCAAAACTTTAAAATTACACCTCTGTTCTACAGGCGGGCTCCTGAATACAAAACTGTAAAATTACACCTCTATTCTCCGGGCGGGCTCCTGGACTCACAACTTTAAAAGGTACACCTCTGTTCTGCAGGCGGTCTCCTGACTTCAAAACTTTACAATTACACCACTATTCTCCAATGGCCTCCTCACTTCAAGACTTCTAAAATTATACCTCTGTTCTCCAAGTGGGCTCCTGACTTCAAAACATTTAAAATTAGACTTCTATTCTCCAGGCCGGCTCCTGACTTCACAACTCAAAATTTACACCTCTGTTCTCCAGGCGGGCTCCTGACTTCAAAACTATAAAATTACACCTTTATTCTCCAGGCGAGCTCCTGAACTCACAACTTTAAAGGTACACCTCTGTTCTCCAGGCGGGCTCCTGACTTCACAACTTTTAAAATTACACCTATGTTCTCCAGGCGGGTTCCTGACTTCAAAACTTTACAATTACACTTCTGTTCTCCAAGCGGACTCCTGAATTCAAAACTTTTAAAATTACACCTCTGTTCTCTAGGCGGGCTCCTGACTTTACAACTTTAAAATTAAACCTCTGATCTACAGGCGGGCTCCTGACTTCAAAACTTTAAAATTACACCTCTGTTCTCCAGGCGGGCTCCTGAACTCACAACTTTAAAAGGTACAACTCTATTCTCCAGGCGGGCTCCTGACTTCAAAACTTTACAATTTCACCTCTATTCTTTAGGCGGGCTCCTGACTTCAAGAATTATAAAATTACACCTCTGTTCTCCAGGAGGGCTCCGGACTTCAAAACTTTAAAATTACACCTCTGTTCTCCAGGAGGGCTCCTGAACTCACAACTTTAAAAGGTACACCTCTGTTCTCCAAGCGAGCTCCTGACTTCAAAACTTTACAATTAAATCTTTATTCTCCAGGCGGGCTCCTGACTTCAAGACTTATAAAATTACAACTCTGTTCTCCAGCTGGGTTCCTCACTTCAAAATTTTTAAAATTGCACCTCTGTTCTACAGGCAGGCTCCTGAACTCACAACTTTAAAAGGTATACCTCTGTTCTCCAAGCGGGCTCCTCACTTCAAAAACTTTACAATTACACCTCTGTTCTCCAGGCGGGCTACTGACTTCAAGATTTCTAAAATTACACCTCTGTTCTCCAGGCGGGCTCCTAACTTCAAAACATTAAAATTACATCTCTGTTCTACAGGCGGGCTCCTGACTTCAAATTTTTAAAATTACACCTCGAATCTCCGGGCTGGCTCCTGAACTCACAACTTTAAAAGGTACATCTCTGTTCTCCAAGCGGGCTCCTGACTTCAAAACTTAACAATTACACCTCTGTTCTCCAGGCGGACTCCTGACTTCAAGACTTCTAAAATTACACCTCTGCTCTCCAAGCGGGCTCCTGACTACAAAAATTTTAAAATTACACCCTCTGTTCTCCAGGCGTGTTCCTGACTTCACAACTTAAAAATTACACCTCTGTTCTCCAGGCGGGCTCCTGACTTCAAAACTTTAAAATTACACCTTTGTTCTGCAGGCAGGCTCCTGACTTCAAACTCTTTAAAATTACACCTCTGTTCTCTAGGCGGGCTCCTGAACTCACAAATTAAAAGGTACACCTCTGTTCTCCAGGCGGGCTCTTAACTTCAAAACTTTAAAATTACATCTCTATTCTCTAGGCGGGCTCCTGATTTCAAGACTTATAAAATTACACCTCTGTTCTCTAGGCGGGCTGCTGACTTCAAAATCTTATATTACACCTCTGTTCTCTAGGCGGGCTCCAAACTTTAAAACTTTAAAATTACACCTCTGTTCTCCAGGCGGGATCCTGACTTCAAAACTTTAAAATTACACCTTTGTTCTCCGGGCGAGCTCCTGACTCTAAAACTTTTAAAATTACACCTCTGTTCTCCAGGCAGGCTCTTGTATTAACACCTTTTGAAATTACACCTCTATTCTCCAGGCGGGCTCCTGACTTCACAACGTTTAAAATTACACCTATGTTCTCTATGTGGGTTCCTGACTTCAAAACTTTAAAATTACACCTCTATTCTCCTGGCGGCCTCCTGACTTTAAAACTTTAAAATTACACCTCTGTTCTACAGGCGGGCTCCTGACTACAAAACATTAAAATTACACCGCTAATCTCCAGGCAGGATCCTGAACTCACAACTTTAAAATGTATACCTCTGTTCTGCAGGCGGTCTCCTAACTTCAAAACTTTACAATTACACCACTATTCTCCAGGCGGGCTCCTCATTTCAAGACTTCTAAAATTATACCTCTGTTCTCCAGGTGGGCTCCTGACTTCAAAATATTTAAAATTACACCTCTATTCTCCAGGCCGGCTCCTGACTTCACAACTTAAAATTTACACCTCCGTTCTCCAGGCGGGCTCCTGACTTCAAAACTTTAAAATTACACCTCTGTTCTCCAGTCGGGCTCCTGAACTCACAACTTTAAAAGGTACACCTCAGTTCTC
This sequence comes from Nicotiana glauca, assembly GCA_026770625.1. Taxonomy (NCBI): domain Eukaryota; kingdom Viridiplantae; phylum Streptophyta; class Magnoliopsida; order Solanales; family Solanaceae; genus Nicotiana; species Nicotiana glauca. Next base: position 75,015 of record MU682937.1, on the reverse strand, counting down.
CAGGCGGGCTCCTGACTTCACAACTTTTAAAATTACACCTATGTTCTCCAGGCGGGCTCCTGACTTCAAAACTTTCCAATTACACTTCTTTTCTCCAAGCGGGCTCCTGACTTCAAAACTTTTAAAATTACACCTCTGTTCTCCGGGCGGGCTCCTAGCTTCAAAACTATACAATTACACCTCTATTCTCCAGGCGGGCTCCGGACTTCAAGACTTATAAAATTACACCTTTGTTCTTCAGGTGGGCTCCTGACTTCAAAATTTTCAAAATTACACCTCTGTTCTCCGGGCAGGCCCCTGAACTCACAACTTTAAAAGGTACACCCATGTTCTCCAGGCGGGCTCCTGACTTCACAACTTTTAAAATTTCACCTCTGTTCTCCAGGCGGGCTCCTGACTTCAAAACTTTACAATTACACCTCTGTTCTCCAGGCGGGCTCCTGACTTCACAACTTTAAAATTACACCTCTATTCTCCGGGCGGGCTCCTGACTTTAAAACTTTAAAATTACACCTCTGTTCTCCGGGCAGGATCTTGATATCAAAATCTTTAAAATTACACCTCTGTTCTATAGGCAGGCTCCTGAACTGATAACTTTAAAAGGTACACCTCTGTTCTCCAGTCGGGCTCCTGACTTCAAGACTTCTAAAATTACACCTCTGTTCTCTAGGCGGCCTCCTAACTTCAAAACTTTAAAATTACACCTCTGTTCTACAGCCGGGCTCCTAACTTCAAAACTTTAAAATTACACCTCTAATCTCCAGGCGGGCTTCTGGAACCACAACTTTAAAAGGTACACCTCTGTTCTGCAGGCGGTCTCCTAACTTCAAAACTTTACAATTACACCACTATTCTCCAGGCGGGATCCTTACTTCAAGACTTCTAAAATTACACCTCTGTTCTCCAGGTGGGCTCCTGACTTCAAAACTTTTAAAATTACACCTCTATTCTCCAAGCCGGCTTCTGACTTCACAACTTAAAACTTACACCTCTGTTCTCCAGGCGGGCTCCTGACTTCAAAACTTTAAAATTACACCTCTGTTCTCCTGGCGGGCTCCTGAACTCACAACTTTAAAAGGTACACCTCTGTTCTCCAGGCGGTCTCCTGACTTCACAAGTTTTAAAATTACACCTATGTTCTCCAGGCGGGCTCCTGACTTCCAAACTTTCCAATTAACTTCTTTTCTCCAAGCGGGCTCCTGACTTCAAAACTTTTAAAATTACACCTCTGTTCTCCAGGCGGGCTCCTAACTTCGAAACTATACAATTACACCTCTATTCTCCAGGCGGGCTCCTGACTTCAAGACTTATAAAATTATACCTCTGTTCTCCAGGCGGGCTCCTTACTTCAAAATCTTTAAAATTACACCTCTGTTCTCCAGGCAGGCTTCTGAACTCAGAACTTTAAAAGGTATACCTCTGTTCTCCAAGCGGGCTCCAGACTTCAAATACTTTACAATTACACCTCTAATTTCCAGGCGGGCATCTGACTTCAAGACTTCTAAAATTACACCTCTATTCACCAGGCGAGCTCCCGACTTCAAAACTTTAAAATTACACCTCTAATCTCCGAGCGAGCTCCTGAACTCACAACTTTAAAAGGTACATCTCTGTTCTCCAGGCCGGCTCATGACTTCAAAACTTTAAAATTACACCTCTAATATCCAGGCGGGCTCCTGATCTCACAACTTTAAAAGGTATATCTCTGTTCTGCAGGCGGTCTCCTGACTTCAAAACTTTACAATTACTCCACTGTTCTCCAAGCGGGCTCCTCACTTCAAGACTTCTAAAATTACACATCTGTTCTCCAGGAGGGCTCCTGACTTCAAAAATTTTAAAATTACACCTCTGTTCTCCAGGCAGGATCCTGAACTACCAACTTTAAAAGGTACCACCCTGTTCTCCAGGCGGGCTCCTGACTTCACAACTTTTAAAATTTCACCTCTGTTCTCCAGGTGGGCTCCTGACTTCAAAACTTTACAATTACACCTCTATACTCTAGGCGGGCTCCTGACTTCAAAACTTTAAAATTACACCTCTGTTCTCCAGCCGGGCTCCTGAACTCACAACTTTAAAAGGTACACCTCTGTTCTCCAGGCGGGCTCCTGACTTCACAACTTTTAAAATTACACCTATGTTCTCCAGGCGGGCTCCTAACTTTAAAACTTTCCAATTACACTTCTTTTCTCCAAGCGGGCTCCTGACTTCAAGACTTATAAAATTACACCTCTGTTCTACAGGCGGGATCCTGACTTCAAAATTTTCAAAATTACACCTCTGTTCTCCGGGCAGGCCCCCGAACTCACAACTTTAAAAGGTACAACCATGTTCTCCAGGCGGGCTCCTGACTTCACAACTTTTAAAATTACACCTCTGTTTTCCAGGCGGGCTCCTGACTTCAAAACTTTACAATTACACCTCTGTTCTGCAGGCGGGCTCCTGACTTCAAAACTTTTAAAATTACACCTCTGTTCTCCAAGCGGGCTCCTGACTTCACAACTTTAAAATTACACCTCTATTCTCCGGGCGGGCTCCTGACTTTAAAACTTTAAAATTACACCTCTGTTCTTCAGGCAGGATCTTGATATCAAAATCTTTAAAATTACACCT
>MU682937.1:20279-72306 GCA_026770625.1 Nicotiana glauca | reverse complement strand
AAAATTTGAGGCCAACTTTGAGCAATAACACAACAGCAGTAATTTCAGCAGCAATAAGGATGATTTTTAATTAAAATTCTTCAATGATAACCCAGCATTATAGCACAGCGAAACAACATTCAATCTGATCCGACACTAACTCAAATAAACTCAGAATTGCCCCAACAAATCACTAAAAAAAACCTCTGAAACTTCTGGAACTAGAGAGAGAGAACTCAATAATCAAAAAACCAAAATTTGACTAGAATTATCTAATGGAACAGTAATATTTTGGATTTTCATACTGACTTTCTATTGTTTTTGGTTTTTCTATATGAATCAAGCTAAAATCCAAGGAATTCAGATTTGAATTAAAAATTTCTGATCTACAGAGATTGGAGGGATTTTTGGGGGGAATATTTGGAGATTCAAAACTTCTTTTACAAGGCATTATAGGCAAAGATGGGGCAGCCCTCAGATTTTCAATTTGCACTATTAGTCCTTCTTTTATTTCTTTTTAACCCTCTATTTTTCTGACTTGTACTACAAGTTACTACACCTATTTTATTGAAATCTACATTAAAGCCCATTCTAGAAGATTCTATACCCACTACAATTCCTATATTATCCCTACCTCATCCTGAATTTTACTATTTCTAATAAACCTACCCTTTTTCTATGCCCAAACTACCCCTGAAACCCCCCAGGAATTACTGTATTACCCCAGCCCTATTTTATCTTATTTATTATCCTCAATTCTTTTCCTATTTAGGACTAATTATGGTTAACTATTCTAAATTCAGCTACAACCAATTTTCAACCCTAAACTATTCTTAATAAGCTAGATACTAAATTGGAGTAAGAATCATTATTAGAAGACTTAAACCAAATAAAACTAACTGGGCTTTAAAAATACTGAAATTCACAAACAAAATGAACAATTCGAATATGAAGCAACACTGATCAACCAAAATCTAGAATTAACCCTAAAAGCTAAGAAAAATCATTGGCACATATACTATAATTGAGCATCTTAATCATTAAGGTCATGAACCAAAATTAACTAAGCGAACAATTATCAATCGAAAACAACTCATTTAAAATCCAAATGGACAAACAACTAGAAAGAACCCTAACAACTAATTGACAAAACAAAGGTTTAATTCGGAATTAACAACCATTTTAACAACTAGAAAATATTTAACACCCAAAACCGAATGAAAATCTAAAAAAGAAAAGAAAGGAAAACTTACTGAATAACAAATTCTGGCGAGGCATGAATCTTCTAAGATTCTTGACATGTAACATCCCTAATCGTGTGTTTTCAAGAGAAAACACGTGATTAGGGATATTAGGGTCGAAAATCACCAAGATTTGAGCTAAGGTTCTGCCGGAATTGAGATTTAGAATTTGTAATGTTTCAGGCAGATTCAAGAATTTCTAAGTATGGATTAGTGATGAAGGAAAGAGGGCGAGTATGTAGTAAGAATTTGGGCCAGTTTGGGTGAGTTTGTGACTTGGCCGGAAACTTAGATTGATTATTCGAGGGATTGGGTTGGGATTCGAGGGAAACTAATGGTTGGGATGGAAAAAGGGCTTCATGGTGAATCTATGGTGTGAATTTGGTGGCGGTTTGTGGTGGCGCCGCCACCCCAAAGAGGTGGGAGAAGGGGCGGCGGTCTCTAGGGTTACAAACGAGGGCTGAGCGAGGGAGAAGATCGATGGGGGGTCGGGGCTCGTTCGAACAAATATATTAAAGGGTCATTAGATCTGAACCGTTTGCTTGATCAACCTCGACGGCTCAGATCAAACGACCCCAAAACTACGTCGTTTTGGTTTATTGAAAAGCTGGACCGGGTAGAGGATTTGGTCCTGGACTGGTTGGAAAATGGTCATTTGGGCCATTTGAATAGGCCCAATTTGGTCTTTAATTCAAGCCACTTTTTTTTTTGTATTTTTATTTTCTTTTTAAATTCGTTTTCTTTTTCCTTTTTTCATTTTGTAATTTTGTATTTATTTTTCTAATTTTTACAAAGATGTAAAATTAAACTAACAATTAAGCTAAAACTAATTAATGCCTAAAATTTATTTAATAACTATTTTGCGATAATTTCACAGTTAAAAAAATAAAAATGCATAAGTGAACTATTTTTGAAATTTTCTTCACTTCCTATTCTAAAACAGATTAATCCCTAACTAATACTAACAATGAAATAAAAATCTAAATACAAATGCGTATCTTTGTATTTTATATAAATTAAAAATGCACAAAAATGCAAACACTTAACACAAAATGACACCGAAATTCACAAAAATTGTAAAAATCAAGAACAAATCATTTTGTTTGAATTTTTAGGAATAATTCATATATAGGGCAAAAATCACGTGCTCACAGCTGCCCCTCTTTGCCCGGAAACACGAAGAGTTTTCGTGCAAAGACAAGTGAGCGGAAATGAGGGATTTTTGCCCGTTCGCATATTCCGTGTGAAACATTTTTGAAAGAGCTGACCGTACCTTATTTCATAGGCTGCCTATATATCCCGGGCTAAACAGGAATCAGGACAGTGTAGTTCGGGAATGTCGGGCGGCTGGGACTACCAGGAGCAGTGATTTCATTGTTGTTGCTGTTGCTGCTGCTACTGCTCGCTGACCTCCTTATTACACTGTGGTAAAACAAAGAAGCTAGCCTAAGCTATGATCTATGAGTTACAAAAGATCCTATCTATGTCTTCAAACTTTCTCTTGTATTGCCTTGAACTTGTATCTTATATTCTTCCGATGGGATTCTTATTGTTGCCTTGGCGATGTTTTGCCATTACTCTTGATGATGCCTAACTGTTGCAATTTGAAATACGTGTCCATTTTTCAGGTGGGCTCCTGCTTGCGATGCTTAACNTCTCCTAGCGGGCTCCTGAACTCACAACTCTAAAAGGCACACCTCTGTTCTCCAGGCGGGCTCCTGACTTCACAAGTTTTAAAATTACACCTATGTTCTCCAGGCGGGCTCCTGACTTCAAAACTTTCCAATTAACTTCTTTTCTCCAAGCGGGCTCCTGACTTCAAAACTTTTAAAATTACACCTCTGTTCTCCAGGCGGGCTCCTAACTTCGAAACTATACAATTACACCTCTATTCTCCAGGCAGGCTCCTGACTTCAAGACTTATAAAATTACACCTCTGTTCTCCAAGCGGGCTCCTTACTTAAAAATCTTTAAAATTACACCTCTGTTCTCCAGGCAGGCTCTTGAACTCACAACTTTAAAAGGTATACCTTTGTTCTCCAAGCGGGCTCCAGACTTCAAATACTTTACAATTACACCTCTAATTTCCAGGCGGGCACCTGACTTCAAGACTTCTAAAATTACACCTCTGTTCACCAGGCGGGCTCGTGACTTCAAAACTTTAAAATTACACCTCTGTTCTCCATGAGGGCTCCTAACTTCAATACTTTAAAATTACACCTCTAATCTCCGAGCGGGCTCCTGAACTCACAACTTTAAAAGGTACATCTCTGTTCTTCGGGCGGGCTCCTGACTTCAAAACTTTAAAATTACACCTCTAATATCTAGGCGGGCTCCTGATATCACAACTTTAAAAGGTATATCTCTGTTTTGCAGGCGGGCTCCTGACTTCAAAACTTATAATATTACACCTCTGTTCTCCAGGCAGGCTCCTGACTTCATAACTTTAAAATTACACCTCTATTCTCCGAGGGGGCTCCTGACTTTAAAACTTTAAAATTACACCTCTGTTCTCCAGGCAGGATCTTGATATCAAAATCTTTAAAATTGCACCTTTGTTCTCTAGTCAGGCTCCTGAACTCATAACTTTAAAAGGTACACCTCTGTTCTCCAGGTGGGCTCCTGACTTCAAGACATCTAAAATTACACCTCTATTCTCCAGGCGGCCTCCTAACTTCCAAACTTTAAAATTACACCTCTGTTCTACAACCGGGCTCCTGACTTCAAAACTTTAAAATTACACCTCTAATCTCCAGGCGAGCTCATTAAATCACAACTTTAAAAGGTACACCTCTGTTCTGCTAGCGGTCTCCTGACTTCAAAAATTTACAATTACACCACTATTCTCTAGGCAGGCTCCTCACCTCAAGACTTATAAAATTACACCTCTATTCTGCAGGCGGATTCCTGACTTCAAAATTATACAATTACACCTCTATTCTCCAGGCGGGCTCCTGACTTCAAGACTTATAAAATTACACCTCTGTTCTCCAGGCGGGCTCCTAACTTCAAAATCTTCAAAATTACACCTCTGTTCTCCAGGCAGGCCCCTGAACTCACAACTTTAAACGGTACACCCATGTTCTCCAGGCGAGCTCCTGACTTCACAACTTCTAAAATTTCACCTCTGTTCTCCAGGGGGGCTCCTGACTTCAAAACTTTACAACTACACCTCTGTTCTGCAGGCGGGCTCCTGACTTCAAAACTTTTAAAATTACACCTCTGTTCTCCAGGCGGGCTCCTGACTTCAAAATTTTCAAAATTACACTTCTGTTCTCTGGGCAGGCCCCTGAACTCACAACTTTAAAAGGTACACCCATGTTCTCCAGGCGGGCTCCTGACTTCACAACTTTTAAAATTTCACCTCTGTTCTGCTGGTGGGCTCCTGACTTTAAAACTTTACAATTACACCTCTGTTCTGCAGGCGGGCTCCTGACTTCAAAACTTTTAAAATTACACCTCTGTTCTCCAGACGGGCTCCTAACTTCAAAACTTTACAATTACACCTCTGTTCTTCAGGCGGGCTCCTGACTTCAAAACTTTTAAAATTACACCTCTGTTCTCCAAGCGGGCTCCTGACTTCACAACTTTAAAATTACACCTCTGTTCTTCAGGCGGGCTCCTGACTTCAAAACTTTCAAAATTAAACCTCTGTTCTCTAGGCGGCCTCCTAACTTCAAAACTTTACAATTACACCTCTGTTCTTCAGGCGGGCTCCTGACTTCAAAACTTTCAAAATTAAACCTCTGTTCTCTAGGCGGCCTCCTAACTTCAAAACTTTACAATTACACCTCTGTTCTTCAGGCGGGCTCCTGACTTCAAAACTTTCAAAATTAAACCTCTGTTCTCTAGGCGGCCTCCTAACTTCAAAACTTTACAATTACACCTCTGTTCTTCAGGCGGGCTCCTGACTTCAAAACTTTCAAAATTAAACCTCTGTTCTCTAGGCGGCCTCCTAACTTCAAAACTTTACAATTACACCTCTGTTCTTCAGGCGGGCTCCTGACTTCAAAACTTTCAAAATTAAACCTCTGTTCTCTAGGCGGCCTCCTAACTTCAAAACTTTACAATTACACCTCTGTTCTTCAGGCGGGCTCCTGACTTCAAAACTTTCAAAATTAAACCTCTGTTCTCTAGGCGGCCTCCTAACTTCAAAACTTTACAATTACACCTCTGTTCTTCAGGCGGGCTCCTGACTTCAAAACTTTCAAAATTAAACCTCTGTTCTCTAGGCGGCCTCCTAACTTCAAAACTTTACAATTACACCTCTGTTCTTCAGGCGGGCTCCTGACTTCAAAACTTTCAAAATTAAACCTCTGTTCTCTAGGCGGCCTCCTAACTTCAAAACTTTACAATTACACCTCTGTTCTTCAGGCGGGCTCCTGACTTCAAAACTTTCAAAATTAAACCTCTGTTCTCTAGGCGGCCTCCTAACTTCAAAACTTTACAATTACACCTCTGTTCTTCAGGCGGGCTCCTGACTTCAAAACTTTCAAAATTAAACCTCTGTTCTCTAGGCGGCCTCCTAACTTCAAAACTTTACAATTACACCTCTGTTCTTCAGGCGGGCTCCTGACTTCAAAACTTTCAAAATTAAACCTCTGTTCTCTAGGCGGCCTCCTAACTTCAAAACTTTACAATTACACCTCTGTTCTTCAGGCGGGCTCCTGACTTCAAAACTTTCAAAATTAAACCTCTGTTCTCTAGGCGGCCTCCTAACTTCAAAACTTTACAATTACACCTCTGTTCTTCAGGCGGGCTCCTGACTTCAAAACTTTCAAAATTAAACCTCTGTTCTCTAGGCGGCCTCCTAACTTCAAAACTTTACAATTACACCTCTGTTCTTCAGGCGGGCTCCTGACTTCAAAACTTTCAAAATTAAACCTCTGTTCTCTAGGCGGCCTCCTAACTTCAAAACTTTACAATTACACCTCTGTTCTTCAGGCGGGCTCCTGACTTCAAAACTTTCAAAATTAAACCTCTGTTCTCTAGGCGGCCTCCTAACTTCAAAACTTTACAATTACACCTCTGTTCTTCAGGCGGGCTCCTGACTTCAAAACTTTCAAAATTAAACCTCTGTTCTCTAGGCGGCCTCCTAACTTCAAAACTTTACAATTACACCTCTGTTCTTCAGGCGGGCTCCTGACTTCAAAACTTTCAAAATTAAACCTCTGTTCTCTAGGCGGCCTCCTAACTTCAAAACTTTACAATTACACCTCTGTTCTTCAGGCAGGATCTTGATATCAAAATCTTTAAAATTACACCTTTGTTCTCTAGGCAGGCTCCTGAACTCATAACTTTAAAAGGTACACCTCTGTTCTCCAGGCGGGCTCCTAACTTCGAAACTATACAATTACACCTCTATTCTCCAGGCAGGCTCCTGACTTCAAGACTTATAAAATTACACCTCTGTTCTCCAGGCGGGCTCCTTACTTCAAAATCTTTAAAATTACACCTTTGTTCTCCATGAAGGCTCCTGAACTCACAACTTTAAAAGGTATACCTCTGTTATCCAAGCGGGCTCCAGACTTCAAATACTTTACAATTACACCTCTAATTTCCAGACGGGCACCTGACTTCAAGACTTCTAAAATTACACCTCTATTCACCAGGCGGGCCCCTAACTTCAAAACTTTAAAATTACACCTCTGTTCTCCAGGAGGGCTCCTAACTTCAATACTTTAAAATTACACCTCTAATCTCCGAGCGGGCTCCTGAACTCACATCTTTAAAAGGTACATCTCTGTTCTCCAGGCGGGCTCCTGACTTCAAAACTTTAAAATTACACCTCTAATATCCAAGCGGGCTCCTGATCTCACAACTTTAAAAGGTATATCTCTGTTCTGCAAGTGGTCTCCTGACTTCAAAACTTTACAATTACTCCACTGTTCTCCATGCGGGCTCCTCACTTCAAGACTTCTAAAATCACACCTCTGTTCTCCAGGCGGGCTCCTGACTTCAAAACTTTTAAAATTACACCTCTGTTCCCCAGGCAGGCTCCTGAAATCACAACTTTAAAAGGTACCACCCTGTTCTCCAGGCGGGCTCCTGACTTCACAACTTTTAAAATTTCACCTCTGTTCTCCAGGTGGGCTCCTGACTTCAAAACTTTACAATTACACCTCTGTACTCCAGGCGGACTCCTGACTTCAAAACTTTTAAAATTACACCTCTGTTCTCCAGGCGGGCTCCTGACTTCACAACTTTAAAATTACACCTCTATTCTCCGGGGGGGCTCCTGACTTTAAAACTTTAAAATTACACCTCTGTTCTCCAGGCAGGATCTTGATATCAAAATCTTTAAAATTACACCTTTGTTCTCTAGTCAGGCTCCTGAACTCATAACTTTAAAAGGTACACCTCTGTTCTCCAGGCGGGCTCCTGACTTCAAGACATCTAAAATTACACCTCTGTTCTCCAGGCGGCCTCCTAACTTCAAAACTTTAAAGTTACACCTCTGTTATACAGCCGGGCTCCTGACTTCAAAACTTTAAAATTACACCTCTAATCTCCAAGCGAGCTCATGAAATCACAACTTTAAAAGGTACACCTCTGTTCTGCTGGCGGTCTCCTGACTTCAAAAATTTACAATTACACCACTATTCTCTAGGCGGGCTCCTCACCTCAAGACTTCTAGAATTACACCTCTGTTCTGCAGGCGGACTCCTGACTTCAAAATTATACAATTACACCTCTATTCTCCAGGCGGGCTCCTGACTTCAAGACTTATAAAATTACACCTCTGTTCTCCATGCGGGCTCCTAACTTCAAAATCTTCAAAATTACACCTCTGTTCTCCAGGCAGGCCCCTGAACTCACAACTTTAAACGGTACACCCTTGTTCTCCAGGCGAGCTCCTGACTTCACAACTTTTAAAATTTCACCTCTGTTCTCCAGGCGGGCTCCTGAGTTCAAAACTTTACAACTACACCTCTGTTCTGCAGGCGGGCTCCTGACTTCAAAAATTTTAAAATTACACCTCTGTTCTCCAGGCGGGCTCCTAACTTCAAAATTTTCAAAATTACACCCCTGTTCTCTGGGCAGGCCCCTGAACTCACAACTTTAAAAGGTACACCCCTGTTCTCTAGGCGGGCTCCTGACTTCACAACTTTTAAAAATTTTACCTCTGTTCTGCGGGTGGGCTCCTGACTTTAAAACTTTACAATTACACATCTGTTCTGCAGGCAGGCTCCTGACTTCAAAACTTTTAAAATTACACCTCTGTTCTCCGGGCGGGCTCCTGACTTCAAAACTTTACAATTACACCTCTGTTCTTCAGGCGGGCTTCTGACTTCAAAACTTTTAAAATTACACCTCTGTTCTCCAAGCGGGCTCCTGACTTCACAACTTTAGAATTACACCTCTATTCTCCAGGCGGGCTCCTGACTTTAAAACTTTAAAATTACACCTCTGTTCTCCAGGCAGTATCTTGATATCAAAATCTTTAAAATTACACCTTTGTTCTCCAGGCAGGCTCCTGAACTCATAACTTTAAAAGGTACACCTCTGTTCGCCAGGCGGGCTCCTGACTTCAAGACTTCTAAAATTACACCTCTGTTCTCTAGGCGGCCTCCTAACTTCAAAACTTTAAAATTACACCTCTGTTCTACAGTCAGGCTCCTGACTTCAAAACTTTAAAATTACACCTCTAATCTCTAGGCGGGCTCGTGGAATCACAACTTTAAAAGGTACACCTCTGTTCTGCAGGCGGTCTCCTAACTTCAAAACTTTACAATTACACCACTATTCTCCAGGCAGGCTCCTTACTTCAAGACTTCTAAAATTACACCTTTGTTCTCCAGGTGGGCTCCTGACTTCAAAACTTTTAAAATTACACCTCTATTCTCCAAGCCGGCTCCTGACTTCACAACTTAAAATTTACACCTCTGTTCTCCAGGCGGGCTCCTGACTTCAAAACTTTAAAATTACACCTCTGTTCTCCTGGCGGGCTCCTGAACTCACAACTTTAAAAGGTACACCTTTTGTTCTCCAGGCGGGCTCCTGACTTCACAAGTTTTAAAATTACACCTATGTTCTCCAGGCAGGCTCCTGACTTCAAAACTTTCCAATTAACGTCTTTTCTCCAAGCGGGCTCCTGACTTCAAAACTTTTAAAATTACACCTCTGTTCTCCAGGCGGGCTCCTAACTTCGAAACTATACAATTACACCTCTATTCTCCAGGCGGGCTCCTGACTTCAAGACTTATAAAATTACACCTTTGTTCTCCAGGCGGGCTCCTGACTTCAAAATATTTAAAATTACACCTTTGTTCTCCAGGCAGGCTCCTGAACTCACAACTTTAAAAGGTACACCTCTGTTCTCCAAGCGGGCTCCTTACTTCAAAAATTTACCATTATACCTCTGTACTCCAGGCGGGCTCCTGACTTCAAAACTTTTAAAATTACACCTCTGTTCTCCAGCCGGGCTCCTGACTTCAAAGCTTTAAAATTACACCTCTGTTCTCCAGGCGGGCTCCTGACTTGAAAACTTTAAAATTACACCTCTGTTCTCCAGAAGGGCTCCTGACTTCAAAATCTTTAAAAATACACCTTTGTTCTCCAGGCAGGCTCCTGAACTCACAACTTTAAAAGGTACACCTCTGTACTCCAGGCGGGCTCCTGACTTCAAAACTTTAAAATTACACCTCCGCTCTCCAGGCTGGCTCCTGACTTCTAAATATTTAAAATTACACCTTTGTTCTCCAGGCAGGCTCCTGAACTCACAACTTTAAAAGGTACACCTCTATTCTCCAGGCGGGATCCTGACTTCAAAACTTTACAATTACACCTCTGTACTCCAGGCGGGCTCCTGACTTCAAAACTTCTAACATTACACCTGCGTTCTCCAGGCGAGCTCCTAACTTCAAAACTTTAAAATTACCCCTCTGTTCTACAGGTGGGCTCTTGATTTCAAAACTTTAAAATTACACCTCTGTTCTCCAGGCGGGCTCCTGACTTCAAGACTTCTAAAATTACACCTCTGTTCTCCAGGCGGGCTCCTGACTTCACAACTTAAAATTTACATCTCTATTCTCCAGGCGGGCTCCTGACTGCAAAACTTTAAAATTACACCTCTGTTCTCCAGGCGGGATCCTGACTTCAAAACTTTAAGATTACACCTCCGTTCTCCAGGCTGGCTCCTGACTTCTAAATATTTAAAATTACACCTTTGTTTTCCAGGCAGGCTCCTGAACTCACAACTTTAAAAGGTACACCTCTGTTCTCCAAGCGGGCTCCTAACTTCAAAAATTTACCATTATACCTCGGTACTCCAGGCGGGCTCCTGACTTCAAGGCTTCTAAAATTACACCGCTGCTCTCCAGGCGGCCTCCTCACTTCAAAACTTTAAAATTACACCTCTGTTCTACAGGTGGGCTCCTGATTTCAAAACTTTAAAATTACACATCTAATCTCCAGGCGGGCTCCTGAACTCACAACTTTAAAAGGTACACCTCGTTCTCCAGGCGGTCTCCTGACTTCAAAACTTTACAATTACACCTCTGTTCTCCATGCGGGCTCCTCACTTCAAGACTTCTAAAATTACGCCTCTGTTCACCAGGCGGGCTCCTAACTTTAAAAATTTTAAAATTACACCTCTGTTCTCTAGGCGGGCTCCTGACTTCACAACGTAAAATTTAAAACTCTTTTCTCCAGGCTGGCTCCTGACTTCAAAACATTAAAATTACACCTCTGTTCTTCAGGCGGGCTCCTGACTTCAAAATGTTTAAAATTACACCTCTGTTCTCCAGGCGGGCTCCTAAACTCACAACATTTAAAGGTACACCTCTGTTCTCCAGGCGGGCTCCTGACTTCACAAATTCTAAATTACACCTCAATTCTCCAGGCGGCCTCCTGACTTCAAAACTTTTAAAATTACACCTCTGTTCTCCATGCGGTCTCCTGACTTCAAAACTTTAAAATTACACCTCTGTTCTCCAAGCGGGCTCCTGACTTTAAAACTTTAAAATTACACCTCCGTTCTCCAGGCTCGCTCCTGACTTTAAAATCTTTAAAATTACACCTTTGTTCTCCAGGCAGGCTCCTGAACTCACAACTTTAAAAGGTTCACCTCCATTCTCCAGGCGGGATCCTGACTTCAAAACTTTACAATTACACCTCTGTTGTCCTGGCGGGCTCCTGACTTCAAGACTTCTAACATTACACCTCCGTTCTCCAGGCGAGCTCCTAACTTCAAAATATTTAAAATTACACCTCTGTTCTCCAGGCGGACTCCTGACTTCAAGACTTCTAAAATTACACCTCTGTTCTCCAGGCGGGCTCCTGACTTCAAAACTTTTAAAATTACACCTCTGTTCTCCAGGCGGGCTCCTAACTTCAAAACTTTAAAATTATACCTTTGTTCTCCATGCAGGCTCCTGACTTCAAAATCTTTAAAATTACACCTCGATTCCCCAGACGGGCTCCTGAACTCACAACTTTAAAAGGTAAACATCTGTTCTCCAGGCGGGCTTCTAACTTCAAAACTTCAAAATTACACCTCATTTCTACAGGCGGGCTCCTGATTTCAAAACATTAAAATTACACATCTAATCTCCAGGCGGGCTCATGAACTCACAACTTTAAAAGGTACACCTCTGTTCTCTAGGCGGGCTCGTGACTTCAAAACTTTACAATTACACCTCTATTCTCCAGACGGGCTCCTCACTTCAAGTTTTCTAAAATTGTACCTCTGTTTACCAGGCGGGCTCCTGACTTTAAAAATTTTAAAATTACACCTCTGTTTTCTGGGCGGGCTCCAGACTTCACAACTTAAAATTTACAACTCTGTTCTCCAGGCGGGTTCCTGACTTCAAAACTTTAAAATTACACCTCTGTTCTACAGGCGGACTCCTGACTTCAAGTTTTCTAAAATTACACCTCTGTTCTACAGGCGGACTCCTGACTTCAAGTTTTCTAAAATTACACCTCTGTTCTACAGGCGGACTCCTGACTTCAAGTTTTCTAAAATTACACCTCTGTTCTACAGGCGGACTCCTGACTTCAAGTTTTCTAAAATTACACCTCTGTTCTACAGGCGGACTCCTGACTTCAAGTTTTCTAAAATTACACCTCTGTTCTACAGGCGGACTCCTGACTTCAAGTTTTCTAAAATTACACCTCTGTTCTACAGGCGGACTCCTGACTTCAAGTTTTCTAAAATTACACCTCTGTTCTACAGGCGGACTCCTGACTTCAAGTTTTCTAAAATTACACCTCTGTTCTACAGGCGGACTCCTGACTTCAAGTTTTCTAAAATTACACCTCTGTTCTACAGGCGGACTCCTGACTTCAAGTTTTCTAAAATTACACCTCTGTTCTACAGGCGGACTCCTGACTTCAAGTTTTCTAAAATTACACCTCTGTTCTACAGGCGGACTCCTGACTTCAAGTTTTCTAAAATTACACCTCTGTTCTACAGGCGGACTCCTGACTTCAAGTTTTCTAAAATTACACCTCTGTTCTACAGGCGGACTCCTGACTTCAAGTTTTCTAAAATTACACCTCTGTTCTACAGGCGGACTCCTGACTTCAAGTTTTCTAAAATTACACCTCTGTTCTACAGGCGGACTCCTGACTTCAAGTTTTCTAAAATTACACCTCTGTTCTACAGGCGGACTCCTGACTTCAAGTTTTCTAAAATTACACCTCTGTTCTACAGGCGGACTCCTGACTTCAAGTTTTCTAAAATTACACCTCTGTTCTACAGGCGGACTCCTGACTTCAAGTTTTCTAAAATTACACCTCTGTTCTACAGGCGGACTCCTGACTTCAAGTTTTCTAAAATTACACCTCTGTTCTACAGGCGGACTCCTGACTTCAAGTTTTCTAAAATTACACCTCTGTTCTACAGGCGGACTCCTGACTTCAAGTTTTCTAAAATTACACCTCTGTTCTACAGGCGGACTCCTGACTTCAAGTTTTCTAAAATTACACCTCTGTTCTACAGGCGGACTCCTGACTTCAAGTTTTCTAAAATTACACCTCTGTTCTACAGGCGGACTCCTGACTTCAAGTTTTCTAAAATTACACCTCTGTTCTACAGGCGGACTCCTGACTTCAAGTTTTCTAAAATTACACCTCTGTTCTACAGGCGGACTCCTGACTTCAAGTTTTCTAAAATTACACCTCTGTTCTACAGGCGGACTCCTGACTTCAAGTTTTCTAAAATTACACCTCTGTTCTACAGGCGGACTCCTGACTTCAAGTTTTCTAAAATTACACCTCTGTTCTACAGGCGGACTCCTGACTTCAAGTTTTCTAAAATTACACCTCTGTTCTACAGGCGGACTCCTGACTTCAAGTTTTCTAAAATTACACCTCTGTTCTACAGGCGGACTCCTGACTTCAAGTTTTCTAAAATTACACCTCTGTTCTACAGGCGGACTCCTGACTTCAAGTTTTCTAAAATTACACCTCTGTTCTACAGGCGGACTCCTGACTTCAAGTTTTCTAAAATTACACCTCTGTTCTACAGGCGGACTCCTGACTTCAAGTTTTCTAAAATTACACCTCTGTTCTACAGGCGGACTCCTGACTTCAAGTTTTCTAAAATTACACCTCTGTTCTACAGGCGGACTCCTGACTTCAAGTTTTCTAAAATTACACCTCTGTTCTACAGGCGGACTCCTGACTTCAAGTTTTCTAAAATTACACCTCTGTTTACCAGGCGGGCTCCTGACTTTAAATATTTTAAAATTACACCTTTGTTTTCTAGGCGGGCTCCAGACTTCACAACTTAAAATTTACAACTCTGTTCTCCAGGCCAATCTTACTTCAAAACTTTAAAATTACACCTCTGTTCTCCAGGTGGGGTCCTGACTTCAAAATGTTTAAAATTACACCTCTGTTCTCCAGGCGGGCACCTGAACTCACAACTTTAAAAGGTACACCTTTGTTATCCAGGCAGGCTCCTGACTTCAAAACATTTAAAATTACACCTCTGTTCTACAGGCGGACTCCTGACTTCAAGACTTTTAAAATTACACATCTGTTCTCCAGGCGGGCTCCTGACTTCAAAACTTTTAAAATTACACCTCTGTTCTCCGGGCGAGCTCCTCACTTCACAACTAAAAAATTATACCTCTGTTCTCCAGGCGGGCTCCAGACTTTAAAACTTTAAAATTACACCTCTGTTCTCCAGGCGGGCTCCTGAACTCACAACTTTAAAATGTACACCTTTGTTCTCCAGGCGGGCTCCTGACTTCAAAACTTCTAAAATAACACCTCTGTTCTACATGCGGCTCCTGACGTCAAAACTTTCAAAATTACACCTTTGTTCTCCTGGCGGGGCCCTGACTTAACACCTTTTGAAATTACACCTCTATTCTTCAGGCGGGCTCCTGACTTCACAACGTTTAAAATTACACCTCTGTTCTCCATGCGGGCTTCTGACTTCAAAACTTTACAATTACACCTCTGTTCTCCAGGCGGGCTCCTGACTTTAAAATCTTCAAAATTACACCTCTGTTCTCTAGGCGGGCCCCTGAACTCACAACTTTAAAAGGTACACCTCTGTTCTCCAGGCGGGCTCCTGACTTCAAAACTTCTAAATTACACCTATGTTCTACAGGAGGGCTCCAGACTTCAAAAATTTACACTTACACCTCTGTCCTCCAGGCGGTTTCCTGACTTCAAAACTTTTAAAATTACACCTCTGTTCTCCAGCCGGGCTCCTGACTTCAAAGCTTTAAAATTACACCTCTGTTCTCCAGGCGGCCTCCTGACTTCAAAACTTTAAAATTACACCTCTGTTCTCCAGAAGGGCTCCTGACTTCAAAATCTTTAAAAATACACCTTTGTTCTCCAGGCAGGCTCTTGAACTCACAACTTTAAAAGGTACACCTCTGTTCTCCAGGCGGGCTCCTGACTTCAAAACTTTACAATTACACCTCTGTTCTCCAGGCGGGCTCCTGACTTCAAAACTTAAAATTACACCTCTGTTCTCCAGGCGGGCTCGTGACTTCAAAACTTTACAATTGCACCACTGTTCTCCAAGCGGGCTTCTCACTTAAAGACTTCTAAAATTACACCTCTGTTCTCCAGGCGGGCTCCTGATTTCAAAACTTTTCAAATTACAACTCTATTCTATAGGCGGGCTCCTGACTTCAAAACTTTAAAATTACACCTCTGTTCTCCAGGCGGGCGCCTGACTTCAAAATGTTTAAAATTACACCTCTGTTCTTCAGGCGGGCTCCTGAACTCACATCTTTAAAAGGTACACCTCTGTTCTCCATGCGAGCTCCTGACTTAAAAACTTTACAATTACACCTCTGTTCTCCAGGCGGGCTCCTGACTTCACTTTACAATTACACCTCTGTTCTCCAGGCGGGCTCCTGACTTCAAGACTTCTAACATTATACCTCTGTTCTCCAGGCGGGCTCCTGACTTCAAAACATTTAAAATTATACCTCTATTCTCCAGGCGGGCTCCTGACTTCAAGACTTCTAAAATTACACCTCTGTTCTCCAGGCGGGCTCCTCACTTCACAGCAAAAAAATTACACCTTAGTTCTCCAGCCGGGCTCCTAACTTCAAAACTTTAAAATTACACCTTTGTTCTCCAGGCAGGCTCCTGACTTCAAAATCTTTAAAATTACACCTCTGTTCTCCAGGCGGGCTCTTGAACTCACAACTTTTAAAGGTACACCTCTGTTCTCCAGGCGGGCTCCTGACTTCAAAACTTCAAAATTACACCTCTGTTCTACAGGCGGGCTCCTTATTTAAAAACTTTAAAATTAGACATCTAATCTCCAAGCGGGCTCCTGAACTCACAACTTTAAAAGTTACACCTTTGTTCTCCATGCGGGCTCGTGACTTCAAAACTTTACAATTACACCTCTGTTCTCCAGGCGGGCCCCTCACTTCAAGTTTTCTAAAATTATAGCTTTGTTCACCAGGCAGGCTCCTGACTTCAAAACTTTATAATTACAACTTTGTTCTCCAGGCGGGCTTCTGACTTCAAAATGTTCTAAATTACACCTCTGTTCTCCAAGCGGGCTCCTGACTTCACAACTAAAAATTTACAACTCTGTTCTCCCGGCCGGCTCCTAACTTCAAAACTTTATAATTACACCTCTGTTCTCCAGGCGGGCTCCTGACTTCAAAATGTTTAAAATTACACCTCTGTTCTCCAGTCGGGCACCTGAACTTACAACTTTAAAAGGTACACCTCTGTTCTCCTGGCGGGCTCCTGACTTCAAAACATTTAAAATTACACCTATGTTCTCCAGGCGGACTCCTAACTTCAAGACTTCTAAAATTACACCTATGTTCTCCAGGCGGCCTCCTGACTTCAAAACTTTTAAAATTACAACTTTGTTCTCCAGGCGGGCTCCTCACTTCACAACTAAAAAATTATACCTCTGTTCTCCAGGCGGGCTCCAGACTTCAAAACTTTAAAATTACACCTCTGTTCTCCAGGCGGGCTCCTGAACTCACAACTTTAAAATGTACACCTTTGTTCTCCAGGCGGGCTCCTAACTTCAAAACATTGAAATTACACCTCCGATCTCAAGGCGGGCTCCTGAACTCACAACTTTAAAATGTACACCTTTGTTCTCCAGGCGGGCTCCTAACTTCAAAACATTGAAATTACACCTCCGATCTCAAGGCGGGCTCCTGAACTCACAACTTTAAAATGTACACCTTTGTTCTCCAGGCGGGCTCCTAACTTCAAAACATTGAAATTACACCTCCGATCTCAAGGCGGGCTCCTGAACTCACAACTTTAAAATGTACACCTTTGTTCTCCAGGCGGGCTCCTGACTTCAAAACTTCTAAAATTACACATCTGCTCTCCAGGCGGGCTCCTTACTTCAAAACTTTAAAAATTACACCTTTGTTCTCCAGGCGAGCTCCTGACTTAACACCTTTTGAAATTACACCTCTATTCTCCAGGCGGGCTCCTGACTTCACAACGTTTAAAATTACACCTATGTTCTCCATGCGGGTTCCTGACTTCAAAACTTTAAAATTATACCTATTTTCTCCAGGCGGGCTCGTGACTTCAAAATCTTCAAAATTACACCTCTGTTCTCCAGGCGGGCTCCTGAACTCACAACATTTAAAGGTACACCTCTGTTCTCCAGGCGGGCTCCTTACTTCACAACTTCTAAATTACACCTCAATTCTCCAGGCGGCCTCCTGACTTCAAAACTTTTAAAATTATACCTCCGTTCTTTATGCGGTCTCCTGACTTCAAAACTTTAAAATTACACCTCTGTTCTCCAAGCGGGCTCCTGACTTCAAAACTTTAAAATTACACCTCCCTTCTACAGGCTCGCTCCTGACTTCAAAATCTTTAAAATTACACCTTTGTTCTCCAAGCAGGCTCCTGAACTCACAACTTTAAAAGGTACACCTCTATTCTCCAGGTGGGATCCAAACTTCAAAACTTTAAAATTACACCTCTGTTGTCCTGGCGGGCTCCTGACTTCAAGACTTCTAACATTACACCTCCGTTCTCCAGGCGAGCTCCTAACTTCAAAATATTTAAAATTACACCTCTGTTCTCCAGGCGGACTCCTAACTTCAAGACTTCTAAAATTACACCTCTGTTCTCCAGGCGGGCTCCTGACTTTAAAACTTTTAAAATTACACCTCTGTTGTCCAGGCGGGCTCCTCACTTCACAACTAACAAATTACACCTTTGTTCTCCAGGCGGGCTCCTAACTTCAAAACTTTAAAATTATACCTTTGTTCTCCATGCAGGATCCTGATTTCAAAATCTTTAAAATTACACCACGATTCCCCAGGCGGGCTCCTGAACTCACAACTTTAAAAGGTAAACATCTGTTCTCCAGGCGGTCTTCTAACTTCAAAACTTCAAAATTACACCTCTGTTCTACAGGCGGGCTCCTGATTTCAAAACTTTAAAATTACACATCTAATCTCCAGGCGGGCTCCTGAACTCACAACTTTAAAAGGTACACCTCTGTTCTCTAGGCGGGCTCGTGACTTCAAAACTTTACAATTACACCTCTATTCTCCAAGCGGGCTCCTCACTTCAAGTTTTCTAAAATTACACCTCTGTTTACCAGGCGGGCTCCTTACTATAAAAATTTTAAAATTACACCTCTGTTTTCTGGGCGGGCTCCAGACTTCACAACTTAAAATTTACAACACTGTTCTCCAGGCCAACTCCTTACTTCAAAACTTTAAAATTACACCTCTGTTTACCAGGCGGGCTCCTGACTTTAAATATTTTAAAATTACACCTCTGTTTTCTAGACGGGCTCCAGACTTCACAACTTAAAATTTACAACTCTGTTCTCCAGGACAACTCCTTACTTCAAAACTTTAAAATTACACCTCTGTTCTCCAGGTGGGCTCCTGACTTCAAAATGTTTAAAATTACACCTCTGTTCTCCAGGCGGGCACCTGAACTCACAACTTTAAAAGGTACACCTTTGTTCTCCAGGCAGGCTCCTGACTTCAAAACATTTAAAATTAAACCTCCATTCTACAGGCGGACTCCTGACTTCTAAAATTACATATCTGTTCTCCAGGCGGGCTTCTGACTTCAAAACTTTTAAAATTACACCTCTGTTCTCCGTGCGGGCTCCTTACTTCAAACCTAAAAAATTATACCTCTGTTCTCCAGGCGGGCTCCAGACTTTAAAACTTTAAAATTACACCTGTGTACTCCAGGCGGGCTCCTGAACTCACAACTTTAAAATGTACACCTTTGTTCTCCAAGCGGGCTCCTGACTTCAAAACTTCTAAAATTACACCTCTGTTCTCCATGCGGCTCCTGACGTCAAAACTTTCAAAATTACACATTTGTTCTCCTAGCGGGGCCCTGACTTAACACCTTTTAAAATTACACCTCAATTCTTTAGGCGGGCTCCTGACTTCACAACGTTTAAAATTACACCTCTGTTCTCCATGCGGGCTCCTCAATTCAAAACTTTAAAATTATACCTATGTTCTCCAGGCGGGCTCTTGACTTTAAAATCTTCAAAATTACACCTCTGTTCTCCAGGCGGGCCCCTGAACTCACAACTTAAAAAGGTACACCTCTGTTCTCCAGGCGGGCTCCTGACTTCAAAACTTTGAAATTACACCTATGTTCTACAGGAGGGCTCCAGACTTCAAAAATTTACACTTACACCTCTGTCCTCCACGGGGTTTTCTGACTTCAAAACTTTTAAAATTACATCTCTGTTCTCCAGCCGAGCTCCTGACTTCAAAACTTTAAAATTACACCTCTGTTCTCCAGGCAGGCTCCTGACATCAAAACTTTAAAATCACCTTTGTTCTCCAGGCGGGCTCCTGTCTTCAAAATCTTAAAAATTACACCTTGGTTCTCTAGGCAAGCTCATGAACTCACAACTTTGAAAGGTACACCTCTGTTCTCCAGGCGGGCTCCTGACTTCAAGACTTCTAAAATTACACCTCTCTTCTCCAGGAGGCCTCCTGACTTCAAAATTTTAAAATTACACCTGTGTTCTATAGGCGGGCTCCTGACTTCAAAACTTAAAAATTACACCTATAATCTCCAGGCGGGCTCCTGAAATCACAACTTTAAAAGGAACACCTCTGTTCTCCAGGCGGGCTCTTGACTTCAAAACTTTACAATTACACCTCTGTTCTCCAGGTGGGCTTCTCACTTCAAGACTTCTAAATTACACCTCTGTTCTCCAGGCGGTCTCCTGACTTCAAAACTTTAAATTTACACCTCTTTTCTTCAGGCGGGCTCCTGTCTTCAAAATCTTTAAAATTATACCTTCGTTCTCTAGGCAAGCTCCTGAACTCACAAGTTTAAAAGGTACACCACTGTTATCCAGGCGGGCTCCTGACTTCAAAACTTTACAATTACACCTCTGTTCTCCAGTCGGGCTCCTGAAGTCACAACTTTAAAAGGTACACCTATGTTCTCCAAGCGGGCTCCTGACTTCAAAATTTTATAATTACACCTCTGTTCTCCTGGCGGGCTCTTGACTTCAAGACTTCTAAAATTACACCTCTGTTCTCCAGGCGGGCTCCTAACTTCAAAACATTGAAATTACACCTCAGTTCTCCAGGCGGGCTCCTGAACTCACAACTTTAAAAGGTACACCTCTGTTCTCTAGGCGGGCTCCTTACTTCAAAACTTTACAATTAAACCTCTGTTCTCTAGGCGGGCTCCTAACTTCAAAACTTAAAATTACACCTCTGTTCTCCAGGCGGGCTCGTGACTTCAAAACTTTACAATTGCACCTCTGTTCTCCAAGCGGGCTTCTCACTTAAAGACTTCTAAAATTACACCTCTGTTCTCCAGGCGGTCTCCTGACTTCAAAACTTTTAAAATTACAACTCTATTCTATAGGCGGGCTCCTGACTTCAAAACTTTAAAATTACACCTCTGTTCTTCAGGAGGGCGCCTGACTTCAAAATGTTTCAAATTACACCTCTGTTCTCCAGGAGGGCTCCTGAGCTCACAACTTCAAAGGTACACCTCTGTTCTCCAGGCGAGCTCCTGACTTAAAAACTTTACAATTACACCTCTGTTCTCCAGGCGGGCTCCTGACTTCAAAATATTTAAAATTACACCTCTGTTCTCCAGGCGGACTCCTGACTTCAAGACTTCTAAAATTACACCTCTGTTCTACAGGCGGGCTCCTCACTTCACAGCAAAAAAATTACACCTTAGTTCTCCAGCCGGGCTCCTAACTTCAAAACTTTAAAATTACACCTTTGTTCTCCAGGCAAGCTCCTGACTTCAAAATCTTTAAAATTACACCTCTGTTCTCCAGGCGGGCTCCTGAACTCACAACTTTTAAAGATACACCTCTGTTCTCCAGGTGGGCTCCTGACTTCAAAACTTCAAAATTACACCTCTGTTCTAGAGGCGGGCTCCTTATTTCAAAATTTAAAATTACACATCTAATCTCCAACCAGGCGGGCTCCTGACTTCAAAACTTTATAATTACAACTTTGTTCTCCAGGCGGGCTTCTGACTTCAAAATGTTCTAAATTACACCTCTGTTCTCCAAGCGGGCTCCAGACTTCACAACTTAAAATTTACAACTCTGTTCTCCAGGCCGGCTCCTAACTTCAAAACTTTATAATTACACCTCTGTTCTCCAGGCGGGCTCCTGACTTCAAAATGTTTAAAATTACACCTCTGTTCTCCAGGCGGGCGCCTGAACTTACAACTTTAAAAGGTACACCTCTGTTCTCCTGGCGGGCTCCTGACTTCAAAACATTTAAAATTACACCTCTGTTCTCCAGGCGGACTCCTAACTTCAAGACTTCTAAAATTACACCTATGTTCTCCAGGCGGGCTCCTGACTTCAAAAGTTTTAAAATTACAACTTTGTTCTCCAGGCGGGCTCCTCACTTCACAACTAAAAAATTATACCTTTGTTCTCCAGGCGGGCTCCAGACTTCAAAACTTTAAAATTACACCTCTGTTCTCCAGGCGGGCTCCTGAACTCACAACTTTAAAAGGTACACCTTTGTTCTCCAGGCGGGCTCCTGACTTCAAAACTTCTAAAATTACACATTTGCTCTCCAGGCGGGCTCCTGACTTCAAAACTTTCAAAATTACACCTTTGTTCTCCAGGCGGGCTCCTGACTTAACACCTTTTGAAATTACACCTCTATTCTCCAGGCGGGCTCCTGACTTCACAACGTTTAAAATTACACCTATGTTCTCCATGCGGGTTCCTGACTTCAAAACTTTAAAATTACACCTCTGTTCTCCAGGCGGGCTCCTGACTGCTGACTTGAATGTATTCCCTGCTCTCCAGGCGGGCTCCTGACTGCTGACTTGAATGTATTCCCTGCTCTCCAGGCGGGCTCCTGACTGCTGACTTGAATGTATTCCCTGCTCTCCAGGCGGGCTCCTGACTGCTGACTTGAATGTATTCCCTGCTCTCCAGGCGGGCTCCTGACTGCTGACTTGAATGTATTCCCTGCTCTCCAGGCGGGCTCCTGACTGCTGACTTGAATGTATTCCCTGCTCTCCAGGCGGGCTCCTGACTGCTGACTTGAATGTATTCCCTGCTCTCCAGGCGGGCTCCTGACTGCTGACTTGAATGTATTCCCTGCTCTCCAGGCGGGCTCCTGACTGCTGACTTGAATGTATTCCCTGCTCTCCAGGCGGGCTCCTGACTGCTGACTTGAATGTATTCCCTGCTCTCCAGGCGGGCTCCTGACTGCTGACTTGAATGTATTCCCTGCTCTCCAGGCGGGCTCCTGACTGCTGACTTGAATGTATTCCCTGCTCTCCAGGCGGGCTCCTGACTGCTGACTTGAATGTATTCCCTGCTCTCCAGGCGGGCTCCTGACTGCTGACTTGAATGTATTCCCTGCTCTCCAGGCGGGCTCCTGACTGCTGACTTGAATGTATTCCCTGCTCTCCAGGCGGGCTCCTGACTGCTGACTTGAATGTATTCCCTGCTCTCCAGGCGGGCTCCTGACTGCTGACTTGAATGTATTCCCTGCTCTCCAGGCGGGCTCCTGACTGCTGACTTGAATGTATTCCCTGCTCTCCAGGCGGGCTCCTGACTGCTGACTTGAATGTATTCCCTGCTCTCCAGGCGGGCTCCTGACTGCTGACTTGAATGTATTCCCTGCTCTCCAGGCGGGCTCCTGACTGCTGACTTGAATGTATTCCCTGCTCTCCAGGCGGGCTCCTGACTTCACAACGTTTAAAATTACACCTATGTTCTCCATGCGGGTTCCTGACTTCAAAACTTTAAAATTATACCTATTTTCTCCAGGCGGGCTCGTGACTTCAAAATCTTCAAAATTACACCTCTGTTCTCCAGGCGGCCCCTGGACTCACAACTTTAAAAGGTACACCTCTGTTCTACATGAGGGCTCCTGACTTCACAACTTCTAACTTACACCTATGTTCTCCAGGCGGGCTCCAGACTTCAAAACTTTACACTTAAACCTCTGTCCTCCAAGAGGGCTCCTGACTTCAAAACTTTAAAAATTATACCTCTGTTCTCTAGCCGAGCTCCTGACTTCAAAACTTTAAAATTACACCTCTGTTCTTCAGGAGGGCTCCTGACTTCAAAATCTTTAAAATAACACCTTTGTTCTCCACGCAGGCTCTTCAACTCACAACTTTAAAAGGTACACCTCTGTTCTCCAAGCGGGCTCATGACTTCAAAACTTTACAATTAAACCTCTATTTCCCAGGCGGGCTCCTGACTTCAAAACTTTAAAATTACACCTCTTTTCTCCAGGCGGGCTCTTGACTTCAAAACTTTACAATTGCACCTCTGTTCTCCAGGCGGGCTTCTCACTTCAAGACTTCTAAAATTACACCTCTGTTCTCCAGGCGGGCTCCTGACTACAAAACTTTTAAAATTACAACTCTGTTCAATAGGCGGGCTCCTGACTTCACAACTTAAAATTTAAAACTCTGTTCTCCAGGCCGGATCCTAACTTCAAAATGTTAAAATTACACCTCTGTTCTCCAGGCGGTCTCCTGACTTCAAAATGTTTAAAATTACACCTCTGTTCTCCAGGCGGGCACCAGAACTCACAACTTTAAAAGGTACACCTCTGTTCTCCTGGCGGGCTCCTGACTTCAAAACATTTAAAATTACACCTCTGTTCTCCATGTGGACTCCTAACTTTAAGACTTCTAAAATTACACCTCTGTTCTCCAGGCGGGCTCCTGACTTCAAAACTTTTAAAATTACACCTCTGTTCTCCAAGCGGGCTCCTCACTTCACAACTAAAAAATTATACCTCTATTCTCCAGGCGGGCTCCAGACTTCAAAACTTTAAAATTACACCTTTGTTCTCCAGGCGGGCTCCTGAACTCACAACTTCAAAAGGTACAACTCTGTTCTCCAGGCAAGCTCCTGACTTAAGAACTTTACAATTACACCTTTGTTCTCCAGGCGGGCTCCTGACTTCAAAACATTTAAAATTACACCTATGTTCTCCAGGCGGACTCCTGACTTCAAGACTTCTAAAATTACACCTCTGTTCTCCAGGCGGGCTCCTGACTTCAAAACATTTAAAATTACACCTCTATTCTGGCTCCTCACTTCACAACTTAAAAATTACACCTCTGTTCTCCAGGCGGACTCCTAACTTCAAAACTTTAAAATTACACCTTTGTTCTCCAGGCAGGCTCCTGACTTCAAAATCTTGAAAATAACACCTCTGTTCTCCAGGCGGGCTCCTGAACTCACAACTTTAAAAGGTACACCTCTGTTCTCCAGGTGGCCTCCTGACTTCAAAACTTCAAAATTACACCTCTGTTCTACTGCCAGACTCATGACTTCAAAACTTTAAAATTACACCTCTAATCTCTAGGCAGGCTCCTGAACTCAACACTTTAAAAGGTACACTTCTATTCTCCAGTCGGCCTCCTGACTTCAAAACTTTACAATTGCACCTCTATTCTCCAGGCGGGCTTCTCACTTCAAGACTTCTAAAATTACACCTCTGTTCTCCCGGCGGGCTCCTGACTTCAAAACTTTTAAAATTACACCTCTGTTCTCCAGGCGGACTCCTGACTTCAAAATGTTTAAAATTACACCTCTGTTCTCAAGGTGGGCTCCTCAACTCACAACTTTAAAAGGCACACCTCTGTTCTCCAGGCAGGCTCCTGACATAAAAATTTTACAACTACACCTTTGTTCACCAGGCGGGCTCCTTACTTCAACATTTCTAAAATTATACCTCTGTTCTCCAGGGGGGCTACTAACTTCAAAACTTTAAAATTACACCTCTGTTCTGCAGGCGGGCTCCTGAACTCACAACTTTAAAAGGTACAACTCTGTTCTCCAGGCGGGCTCATGACTTCAAAGCTTTAAAATTATACCTCTATTCTCTAGGTGGGCTCCTGACTTCAAGACTTCTGAAATTTCACCTCTGCTCTCCAGGCGGGCTCCTAAGTTCAAAACTTTAAAATTACACCTTTGTTCTCTAGACGGGCTCCTGACTTCAAAACTTTAAAATTACACTTTTGTTCTCCAGGCGGGCTCCTGACTTCAAAATATTTAAAATTTCACCTCTGTTCTCCTGGTAGACTCCTGACTTCAAGACTTCTAAAATTACACCTCTGTTCTACAGGTGGGCTTCTGACTTCAAAACTTTTAAAATTACACCTCTGTTCTCCAGGCGGGCTCCTCACTTTACAACTTAAAAATTACACCTCTATTCTCCAAGCGAGCTCCTAACTACGAAATTTATAATTACTACTTTGTTCTCCAAGCGGGCTCCTGACTTTACAACGTTTAAAATTACACCCCTGTTCTCCAGGCGGGCTCCTGACTTCAAAACTTTAAAATTACACCTTTGTTCTCCAGGCAGGCTCCTGACTTCAAAATCTTTAAAATTATACCTCTGTTCTCCAGGCGGGCTCCTGACTTCAAGACTTATAAAATTACACCTCTGTACTCCAGGCGGGCTTCAGACTTCAAGAATTATAAAATTACACCTCTGTTCTCCAGGCGGGCTCCTGACTTCAAAACTTTACAATTACACCTCTGTTCTCCTGGCGGGCTCCTGACTTCAAAACTTCTAAAATTACACCTCTGTTCTCCAGGCGGGCTCCTGACTTCAAAACTTTTTAAATTACACCTATGTTCTCCAAGCGGGCTCCTAACTTAACACCTTTTGAAATTACAACTCTATTCTCCACGCGGGCTCCTGACTTTACAACTTTTAAAATTACACCTCTATTCTCCCTGCTGGCTCATTACTTTAAAACTTTAAAATTACACATCTGTTCTCTAAGCGGGCTCCTGTCTTCGAAATCTTTAAAACTACACCTCTGTTCTCCAAGCGGGCTCCTGACTTCACAACTTCTAAATTACACCTCTGTTCTCCAGGCGGGCTCCTGACTTCAAAACTTTTAAAATTACACCTCTGTTCTCCAGGCGGGCTCCTGACTTCACAACTTTGAAATTACACCTCTGTTCTGCAGGCGGGCTCCTAACTTCAAAACTTTAAAATTACACCGCTGTTCTCCAGGCGGGCTCCTGACTTCAAAACTTTACAATTTCACCTCTGTTATCGAGGCGGGCTCCTAACTTCAAGACTTCTTAAATTACACCTCTGCTCTCCAGGCGGGCTCCTAAGTTCAAAACTTCAAAATTACACCTTTGTTCTCCAGGCGGGCTCCTGACTTCAAAACTTTAAAATTACACCTCTGTTCTCCAGGCAGGAACCTGACTTCAAAATATTTAAAATTACACCTCTGTTCTCCGGGCGGACTCCTGACTTCAAGAATTCTAAAATTACACCTTTGTTCTCCAAGCGGGCTCTTGACTTTAAAACTTATAAAATTACTTCTCGTTTCTCCAGGCGGGCTCCTCACTTTACAACTTAAAAATTACACCTCTGTTCCCCAGGCGGGCTCCTGACTTCAAAACTTTAAAATTACACCTTTATTCTCCAGGCAGGCTCCTGACTTCAAAATTTTTAAAATTACACCTCTGTTCTACATGCAGGCTCCTAAACTCACAACTTTAAAAGGTACACCTCTGTTCTCCAGGCGGGCTCCTGTCTTCAGGACTTCTAAAATTACACCTCTGTTCTCCAGGCGGGCTCCTGACTTCAAATATTGAAAATTACACCTCTGTTCTCCAGGCGGGCTCCTGACTTCAAAACTTTATAATTTCAAATTTGTTCTCCAGGCGGGCTTCTGACTTCAATATGTTCAAAATTACACCTCTGTTCTCCATGCGGGCTCCTGACTTCAAAACTTTAAAATTACACCTTTGTTCTCCAGGCGGGCTCCTGACTTCAAAACTTTAAAATTACACCTCTGTTCTCCAGGCGGGAACCTGACTTTAAAATATTTAAAATTACACCTCTGTTCTCCGGGCGGACTCCTGACTTCAAGAATTCTAAAATTACACCTCTATTCTCCAAGCGGGCTCCTGACTTTAAAACTTATAAAATTACTCCTCGTTTCTCCAGGCGGGCTCCTCACTTTACAACTTAAAAATTACACCTCTGTTCCCCAGGCGGGCTCCTGACTTCAAAACTTTAAAATTACACCTTTATTCTCCAGGCAGGCTCCTGACTTCAAAATTTTTAAAATTACACCTCTGTTCTACATGCGGGCTCCTAAACTCACAACTTTAAAAGGTACACCTCTGTTCTCCAGGCGGGCTCCTGTCTTCAGGACATCTAAAATTACACCTCTGTTCTCCAGGCGGGCTCCTGACTTCAAATATTTAAAAGTACACCTCTGTTCTCCAGGCGGGCTCCTGACTTCAAAACTTTATAATTTCAAATTTGTTCTCCAGGCGCGCTTCTGACTTCAATATGTACCAAATTACACCTCTGTTCTCCATGCGGGCTCCTGAACTCACAACTTTAAAAGGTACACCTCTATTCTCCAGGCGGCTCCTGACTTCAAAACATTACAATTACACCTTTGTTCTCCTGGCGGGCTCCTGACTTTAAGACTTCTAGAATTACACCTCTGTTAAGCAGGCGGACTCCTGACTTCAAAATTTTAAAATTACACCTCTGTTCTACAGGCAGGCTCCTGAATTCAAAACTTTAAAATTACACCTCTAATCTCCAGGCGGGCTCCTGAACTGACAACTTTAAAGGTACACCTCTGTTCTCAAGGCAGGCTCCTGACTTCAAAACTTTTAAAATTACACCACTTTTCTCCAGGCGGGCTCCAGACTTCTAAACTTTAAAATTACAACTCTATTCTCCAGGCGGGCTCCTGACTTCAAAATGTTTAAAATTACACCTTTGTCATCCAGGCGGGCTCCTGAACTAACAAGTTTAAAAGGTACACCTCTGTTCTCCAGGCGGGCTCCTGACTTCAAAACATTACAATTACACCTCTGTTCTCCTTGCGGGCTCCTGACTTCAAGACTTCTAAAATTACACCTCTGTTCTCCAGGCGGGCTCCTAACTTCACAACTTTGAAATTACACCTCTGTTCTTCAGGCAGGCTCTTGAACTCACAACTTTAAAAGGTACACCTCTGTTCTCCAGGCAGGCTCTAGACTTCAAAACTTTACAATTACACCTATGTTCTCCAAGCAGGCTCCTAACTTCAAAACTTTTAAAATTACACCTCTGTTCTCCAGGCGGGCTCCTGACTTTAAAACTTTAAAATTATACCTCTGTTCTCAAGGCGGGCTCCTATCTTCAAAATCTTTAAAATTATACCTTTGTTCTCTAGGCAAGCTCCTGAACTCACAACTTTAAAGGGTACACCTCTGTTCTCCAGGTGGGCTCTTGACTTCAAAACTTTACAATTACACCTTTGTTCTCCAAGCGGGCTCCTGACTTCAAGACTTCTAAAATTACAACTCTGTTCTCCAGGCGGACTCCAGACTTCAAAATTTTAAATTTAACCCTCTATTCTACAGGCGAGCTCCTGACTTCAAAACATTAAAATTACACCTTTAATCTCTAGGCGGGCTCCTGAACTCACAACTTTAAAAGGTACACCTCTGTTCTCCGGGCGGGCTCCTGACTTCAAAACTTTACAATTACGCCTCTGTTCTCCAGGAGGGCTTCTCACTTCAATACTTCTAAAATTACACCTTTGTTCTCCAGGCGGGCTCCTCACTTCAAAACTTTATAATTACAACTTTGTTTTCCAGGCGGGCTTCTGACTTCAACATGTTCTAAATTACACCTATGTTCTCCAAGCGGGTTCCTGAACTCACAACTTTAAAAGGTACACCTCTGTTCTCCAAGCGAGCTCCTGACTTCAAAACTTTACAATTACACCTCTGTTCTCCTGACGGGCTCCTGACTTCAAGACTTCTAGAATTACACCTCTGTTCTCCAGGCGGCCTCCTGACTTCAAAATTTTAAAATTACACCTCTGTTCTACAGGCAAGCTCCTGAATTCAAAACTTTAAAATTACACCTCTAATCTCTAGGCGGGCTCCTGAACTCACAACTTTAAAGGTACACATTTGTTCTCCAGGCGGGCTCCTGACTTCAAAACTTTTAAAATTACACCTCTGTTCTCCAGGATGGCTCCTGATTTCAAAACTTTAAAATTACAACTCTGTTCTCCAGGCTGGCTCCTGGCTTTAAAATGTTTAAAATTGCACCTATGTTATCTAGGCGGGCTCCTGAACTCACAAGTTTAAAAGGTACACCTCTTTTCTCCAGGCGGGCTCCTGACTTCAAAAATTACAATTACACCTCTGTTCTCCTGCCGGGCTCCTGACTTCAAGACTTCTAAAATTACACCTTTGTTCTCCAAGCAGGCTCCTAACTACAAAACTTTGAAATTACACCTCTGTTCTCCAGGCAGGCTCCTGAACTCACAACTTTAAAAGGTACACCTCTGTTCTCCAGGCGGGCTTCTTACTTCAAAACTTTAAATTACACCTCTGTTCTCTAGGCGGGCTCCTTACTTCAAGACTTCTAAAATTACATCTCTGTTCTCCAGGAGGGCTCTTAACTTCAATACTTTAAAATTACACCTTCGTTCTCCAGGGCGGGCTCCTAACCTCAAAACTCAAAAATTACACCTCTTTTCTCCAGGACGGCTCCTGACTTCAAAACATTTAAAATTACACCCCTCTTCTCCTGGCGGGCTCCTGACTTAACACCTTTTAAAATTACACCTCACTTCTCCATGCGGGATCCTGACTTCACTACGTTTAAAATTACACCTCTGTTCTCCGAGCGGGCTCCTGACTTCAAAAGTTTAAAATTACACCTCTGTTCTCCAGGCGGGCTCCTGACTTCAAAATCATCAAAATTACACATCTATTCTCCAGGCGGCCCCTGAACTTACAACTTTAAAAGGTACATCTCTGTTCTCCAGGCAGGCACCTGACTTCAAAACTTTACAATTACACCTCTCCAGGCGGGCTCCTTACTTAAAAACTTTTAAAATTACACCTCTGTTCTCCAGGCGGGCTCCTGACTTCACAACTTAAAAATTACACCTTTGTTCTGCAGGCGGGCTCCTGACTTCTAAACTTTAAAATTACACCTTTGTTCTCCACGCGGGCTCCTGACTTCAAAATCTTTAAAATTACACCTCTGTTCTCCAGGCGGGCTCCTGAACTCACAACTTTAAAATTATACCTCTGTTCTCTAGGCGGGCTCCTGAACTCACAACTTTAAAAGGTACACCTCTGTTCTCCAGGCAGGCTCCTGACTTCAAAACTTTAGAATTACACCTGTAATCTCCAAGCGGGCTCCATACTTCAAGACTTATAAAAGTACACCTCCGTTCTCCAGGAGGACTCCAGACTTCAAAATTTTAAATTTACCCCTCTATTCTACAGGCGGGCTCCTGACTTCAAAACTTTAAAATTACACCACTGTTGTCCAGGCGGGCTCCTAAACTCACAACTTTAAAAAGTACACCTCTATTATCCAGGCGGGCTCCCGAGTTCAAAAATTGATTATTACACCTCTGTTCTCCAGGCGGGCTACTGATTTCAAGACTTTTAAAATTCCACCTATGTTCTCTAGGCAGGCTCCTCACTTCAAAACTTTTAACTATTCTCCAGGCGGGCTTCTGACTTCACAACGTTTAAAATTACACCTCTGTTCTCCAGGCGGTCTCCTGACTTCAAAACTTTAAAAATACACCTCTGTTCTCCAGGCGGGCTCCTAACTTCAAAATATTTAAAATTACACCTCTGTTCTCTAGGCGGGCCCCTAAACTCACAACTTTAAAAGGTACACCTCCGTTCTCCAGGCGGGCTCCTGACTTCACAACTTCTAAATTACACCTCTGTTCTCCGGGCGGGCTCTAGACTTCAAAACTTTACAATTACACCAGTGTTCTCCAAGCGGGCTCCTGATTGCAAAACTTTAAAAATTACACCTCTGTTCTCCAGGCGGGCTCCAGACTTCACAACTTTAAAATTACACCTCTGTTCTCCAGGCGGGCTCCTGACTTCAACAACTTAAAATGATAACGCCTCCATTCTCCAGGCGGGCTCCTGACTTCAACAACTTAAAATGATAACGCCTCCATTCTCCAGGCGGGCTCCTGACTTCAACAACTTAAAATGATAACGCCTCCATTCTCCAGGCGGGCTCCTGACTTCAACAACTTAAAATGATAACGCCTCCATTCTCCAGGCGGGCTCCTGACTTCAACAACTTAAAATGATAACGCCTCCATTCTCCAGGCGGGCTCCTGACTTCAACAACTTAAAATGATAACGCCTCCATTCTCCAGGCGGGCTCCTGACTTCAAAACATTAAAATTACACCACTGTTCTCCAGGGGGGATCCTGAACTCACAACTTTAAAAGGTACAACTTTGTTCTCCTGGCGGGATCTTGACTTTCAAACTTTACAATTACCCCTCTGTTCTCTAGGCGGGCTCCTAACTTCAACACATCTAATATTACTTTTCTGTTCTCTAGCGGGCTCCTGATTGCAAACCTTTAAAAATTACACCTCTGTTCTCCAGGCGGGCTCCAGACTTCACAACTTTAAAATTACACCTCTGTTCTCCAGGCGGGCTCCTGACTTCAAAACATTAAAATTACACCTCTGTTCTCCAGGGGGGATCCTGAACTCACAACTTTAAAAGGTACAACTTTGTTCTCCTGGCGGGATCTTGACTTTCAAACTTTACAATTACACCTCTGTTCTCTAGGCGGGCTCCTAACTTCAACACATCTAAAATTACTTTTCTGTTCTCTAGGAGGGCTCTTAACTTCAAAACTTTAAAATTACACCTTCATTCTATAGGCGTGCTCCTGACTTCAAAACTCAAAAATTACACCTCTTTTCTCCAGGCGGGCTCCTGACTTCAAAACATTAAAAATTACACCTCTCTTCTCCTCGCGGGCTCGTGAACTCACAACTTTAAAAGGTACACCTCTGTTCTCCAGGCAGGCTCTTGACTTGAACACTTTACGATTACACCTCTGTTCTCCAGGCAGGCTTCTCACTTCAAGACTTCTAAAATTTCACCTCTATTCTCTAGGCGGGCTCCTGACTTCAAAACTTTAAAATTACACCTCTGTTCTCCAGACGGGCTCCTGTCTTCAAAATCTTTGAAATTGCACCTTTGTTCTCTAGGCAAGCTCCTGAACTCACAACTTTAAAAGGTACACCTCTGTTCTCCAGGCGGGCTCCTGACTTCAAAACTTTACAATTACACCTCTGTTCTCCAGGCGGGCTCCTGACTGCAAGACTTCTAAAATTACACCTCTATTCTCAAGGCGGCCTCCTAACTTCAAAATTTTAAAATTACACCTTTGTTCTACAGGTGGGCTCCTGACTTCAAAACTTTAAAATTACACCTCTAATCTCAAGGCAGGCTCTTGAACTCACAACTTTAAAAGGTACACCTATGTTCTCCAAGCAGCCTCCTTACTTCAAAACTTTGCAATTACACCTCTGTTATCCAGGCAGGCTTCTCACATCAAGACTTCTAAAATTACACCTCTGTTCTCCAGGCGGGCTCCTGACTTCAAAACTTTCAAAATTACACCTCTGTTCTCCAGGCAGGCTCCTGACTTCACAACTTTAAATTTACACCTCTATTCTCCAAGCGGGCTCCTGACCTCAAAACTTTAAAATTACAACTCTGTTCTCCAGGCGGGCTCCTGACTTCAAAATGCTTTAAATTACACCTCTATTCTCCAGGCGGGCTCCTGAACTCACAACTTTAAAAGGTACACCTTTGTTCGCCAGGCGGGCTCCTAACTTCAAAACTTTATAATTACACCTCTGTTCTCCAGGCGGGCTACTGACTTCAAGACTTCTAAAATTCCACCTCTGTTCTCTAGGCGGGCTCGTGACTTTAAAAGTTTTAACTATTCTCCAAGCGGGCTCCTTACTTCACAACGTTTTAAATTACACCTCTGTTCTCCAGGAGGTCTCCTAACTTCAAAACTTTAAAAATTACACCTCTGTTCTCCAGGCGGGCTCCTAACTTCAAAATCTTCAAAATTACACCTCTGTTCTCCAGGCGGGCCCTTGAACTCACAACTTTAAAAGGTACACCTATGTTCTCCAGGCGAGCTCTAGACTTCAAAACTTTACAATTACACCTGTGTTCTCCAAGCGGGCTCCTGACTGCAAAACTTTTAAAATTACACATCTGTTCTCCAGGCGGGCTCTTGACTTCACAACTTTAAAATTACACCTCTGTTCTCCAGGCGGGCTCCTAACTTCAAAACTTTAAAATTACACCTCTGTTCTTCAGGCGTGCTCCTGTCTTCAAAATCTTAAAAATTACACCTTTTTCTATAGGCAAGCTCCTGAACTCACAACTTTAAAAGGTACAACTCTGTTCTCTAGGCGGGCTCCTGACTTCAAAACTTTACAATTACACCTCTGTTCTCCAGGCGGGCTCCTGACTTCAAGACTTTTAAAATTACACCTCTGTTCTCTAGGAGACCTCCTGACTTCAAAATTTTAAAATTACACCTGTGTTCTACAGGCTGGCTCTGACTTTAAAACTTAAAAATTAAACCTCTAATCTCCAGGCGGGCTCCTGACTTCAAAACTTAAAAATTAAACCTCTAATCTCCAGGCGGGCTCCTGAACTCACAAGTTTAAAAGGTACACCTTTGTTCTCCAGGCGGGCTCCTGACTTCAAAACTTTACAATCATACCTCTGTTCTCCTGGCGGGCTCCTGACTTCAAGACTTCTAAAATTACACCTCTGTTCTGCAGGCGGCCTCCTAACTTCCAAACTTTGAAATTACACCTCTGTTCTCCAGGCGGGCTCCTGAACTCACAACTTTAAAAGGTAAACCTCTGTTCTCCAGGCGGGATCCTTACTTCAAAACTTTACAATTACACCTCTGTTCTCTAGGCGGGCTCCTAACTTCAAGACTTCTAAAATTACGCCTCTGTTCTCCAGGCATGCTTCCAACTTCAAAACTTTGAAATTACACCCCTGTTCTCCAGGCAGGCTCCTGAACTCACAACTTTAAAAGGTACACCTCTGTTCTCCAGGCGAGCTCCTGACTTCAAAACTTTACAATTAAACCTCTAATCTCCAGGCGGCCTCCTGACTTCAAAACTTTAAAATTACACCTCTGTTCTACAGGCGGGCTCCTGACTTCACAATGTTTAAAATTATACCTCTGTTCTCCAGGCAGGCTCCTAACTTCAAAACTTTAAAATTACACCTCTTTTCTCCAGGCGGGCTCCTGACTTCAAAACATTTAAAATTACACCTCTCTTCTCAAGGCGGTCTCCTGACTTCAAAACTTTAAAATTACACCTCTGTTGTCCAAGCGGACTCCTAGCTTCAAAATCTTCAAAATTACACCTTTGTTCTCCAGGCGGTCCCCTGAACTCACAACTTTAAAAGGTACACCTCTGTTCTCCAGGCGGGCTCTTGACTTCACAACTTCTAAATTACACCTCTTTTCTCCGGGCGGGCTCTAGACTTCAAAACTTTACAATTACACCTCTGTTCTCCAAGCGGGCTCCTAACTGCAAAACTTTAAAAATTACACCTCTGTTCTCCACGGGGGCTCCTGAACTCACAACTTTAAAAGGAACAACTTTGTTCTCCAGGCGCGCTCCTGACTTCAAAACTTTACAATTACACCTCTATTTTCTATGCGGGCTCCTGACTTCAAGACTTCTAAAATTACACCACTATTCTCCAGGAGGGCTTTTAACTTCAAAACTTTAAAATTACACCTTCGTTCTCCAAGCGGGCTCCTGACTTCAAAACTCTAAAATTACACCTCTTTTCTCCAGGCGGGCTCCTGACTTCAAAACATTTAAAATTACACCTCTTTTCTCCTGGCGGGCTCCTGACTTCCAAAGTTTAAAATTACACCTCTGTTCTCCAGGCGGGCTCCTAACTTCACAACGTTTAAAATTACACCTCTGTTCTCCAGGTGGGCTCCTAGCTTTAAAGGTTTAAAATTACACCTCTGTTCTCCAGGCAGGCTCCTGACTTCAAAATCATCAAAATTACACCTCAGTTCCCCAAGCGGGCCCCTAAACTCACAACTTTAAATGGTACATCTCTGTTCTCCAGGAAGGCTCCTGACTTCAAAACTTCACAATTACACCACTGTTCTCCAGACGGACTCCTAACTTCGAGACTTCCGAAATTACACCTCTCCAGGCGGGCTCCTGACTTAAAAACTTTTAAAATTACACCTCTGTTCTCCAGGTGGGCTCCTGACTTCACAACTTAAAAACTACACCTCTGTTCTCCAGGCGGGCTCCTGACTTCAAAATTATAAAATTACACGTTTGTTCTCCAGGCGGGCTCCTGACTTCAAAATCTTTAAAATTACACCTCTGTTCTTCAGGAGGGCTCCTGAACTCACAACTTTAAAAGGTACACCTCTGTTCTCCAGGCGGGTTCCTGACTTCAAAACTTTAGAATTACACCTGTATTCTCCAGGCGGGCTCCTGACTTCAAGACTTATAAAATTACACCTCTTTCTCCAGGCGGACTCCAGACTTCAAAAAATTAAAATTACACCTCTGTTCTCCAGGCGGGCTCCTGAACTCACAACTTTAAAAGGTACACCTCTGTTATCCAGGCGGGCTCCTGACTTCAAAAATTTATAATTTCACCTCTGTTCTCCAGGCGGCCTACTGACTTCAAGACTTTTAAAATTCCACCTCTGTTCTTTAGGCGGGCTCCTAACTTCAAAACTTTTAACTATTCTCCAGGCGGGCTCCTGACTTCACAACGTTTACAATTACACCTCAGTTCTCCAGGCGGTATCCTGATTTCAAAACTTTAAAATTACACCTTTGTTCTCCAAGCGGGCTCCTAACTTCAAAATCTTCAAAATTACACCTCTGTTCTCCAGGCGGGCCCCTGAACTCACAACTTTAAAAGGTACACCTCTGTTCTCCAGGCGGGCTCTTGACTTCACAACTTCTAAATTCACCATTGTTCTCCGGGCGGGCTCTAGACTTCAAAACTTTGCAATTACACCTCTGTTCTCCAAGCGGGCTCCTGACTGCAAAACTTTAAAAATTACACCTCTGTTCTCCAGGCGGGCTCCTGACTTCACAACTTTAAAATTACAACTCTGTTCTTCAAGCGGGCTCCTCACTTGAAAACTTTAAAATTACACCTCTGTTCTCTATGCGGGCTCCTGAACTCACAACTTTAAAAGGTATACCTTTGTTCGCCAGGCGGGCTCTTGACTTCAAAAGTTAATAATTACACCTCTGTTCTCCAGGCGTGCTACTGACTTCAAGACTTTTAAAATTCCAGGCGGACTACTGACTTCAAAACTTTTAACTATTCTCCAAGCGGGCTCCTGACTTCACAACGTTCAAAATTACACCTCTGTTCTCCGGGCGGTCTCCTAACATCAAAACTTTAAAATTACACCTCTGTTCTCCAGGCGGGCTCCTAACTTCAAAATCTTCAAAATTACACCTCTGTTCTCCAAGCGGGCCCCTGAACTCACAACTTTAAAAGGTACACCTCTGTTCTCCAGGCGGACTCCTCACTTCACAAATTCTAAATTACAACTCTGGTCTCCAGGCGGGCTCTAGACTTCAAAGCTTTATAGTTACACCTGTGTTCTCCAAGCGGGCTCCTGACTGCAAAACTTTTAAAATTACACCTCTGTTCTCCAGGCGGGCTCCTGACTTCACAACTTTAAAATTACACCTCTGTTCTCCTGGCGGGCTCCTGACATCAAAACTTTAAAATCACCTCTGTTCTCCAGGCGGGATGTTTACTTCACAACTTCTAAATTACACCTCTGTTCTCCAGCCGGGCTCCTGACTTAACACCTTTTGAAATTACACCTCTATTCTCCAGGCGGGCTCCTGACTTCAAAACTTTAAAATTATACCGCTGTTCTCCAAGCGGGCTCCTGACTTCAAAATCTTTAAAATTACACCTTTGTTCTCCAGGAAGGCTCCTGAACTCACAACTTTAAAAGGTTCACTTCTGATCTCTCGGCGGGCTCTTGACTTCAAAACTTTACAATTACACCTCTGTTCTACAGGCGGGCTCCTGACTTCAAGACTTCTAAAATTACACCTTTGTTCTCTAGGCGGCCTCCTGACTTCAAAACTTTAAAATTACACCTCTATTCTACAGGCGGGCTCCTAACTTTAAAACTTTAAAATTACACTTCTAATCTCCAGGCGGGCTCCTGATCTCATTACTTTGAAAGGTACACATCTGTTCTCCAGGCGGGCTCCTGACTTCAAAACTTTACAATTACACCTCTGTTCTCCAGGTGGGCTCCTCACTTCAAGACTTCTAAAATTACACCTCTGTTCTCCAGCGAGCTCCTGACTTCAAAACTTTTAAAATCACACCTCTGTTCTCCAGGCGGGCTCCTAACTTCACATTTTAAAATTTATACAATTACACCTTTGTTCTCCAGGCGGGCTTCTGACTTCAAAATGTTTAAAATTACACCTCTATTCTCCTGGCGGGCTCCTGAACTCACAACTTTAAAAGGTACACCTCTGTTCTCCCGGCGGGCTCCTGACTTCAAGACTTCTAAAATTATATCTCTGTTGTCCAGACGGGCTCCTGACTTCCAAACTTTAAAATTACACCTCTATTCTCCAGGCGGGCTCCTGAACTCGCAACTTTAAAAGGTACACCTCTGTTCTCGAGGTGGGCTCCCAGCTTCAAAACTTTACAATTACAACTCTATTCTCTAGGCGGGCTCCTGACTTCAAGACTTCTAAAATTACACTTCTGTTCTCCAGGCGGGCTCCTAACTTCAAAACTTTAAAATTACACCTTTTTCTCCACGCGGGCTTTTGACTTTTAAAATTATACCTCTGTTCTCCAGGCGGGCTCCTGAACTCACTATTTTAAAAGGTACACCTCTGTTCTCCTGGCGGGCTCCTTACTTCAAAACTTTACAATTACACCTCTATTCTCCAGGCGGGCTCCTGACTTCAAGACTTTTAAAATTACAACTCTGTTCTCCTGGCGGGCTCCTGACTTCAAAATCTTTAAAATTACACCTCTGTTCTCCTGGAGGGCTCTTGACTTCAAAACTTAAAAAGGTACACCTCTATTCTCCAGGCGGGCTCCTGACTTCAACTGATTTCAACAACACAAAGAAAATTTTCTGCCCCAGTTTGGTGGCTGTTTGGTACTTGCTCTCTTTTCGCGGAAAATTTTCTCCCCTATCAATTACACTTCCTGTCCCTGTTTCAAACACAAAGAAAAAAATTGGTCAGTTTTAAGTTGTGGTGTTTGGATGTGATATTCCTGCTGGGGATGGTTTTTTCCTTCTCTCCTTTCCATACTTGGTTTTGTCCGACTGCCTTGAACTCGAACGAGAATTTTCGACCCTCTGACTAACCCTTATCCACAACTTCCCCGTTGTTGCTTTCCACTTCTAATCTTTTTGATCCCATTCCTTTCATGGAATCTTAGACCATTTCATCATTTGTATTTCCAAGGACGCCTTTCGCGTCTCATCATATCATCATCGGCCTGTCCTAGCCACACTTTGCTTTGCACCATATTGGAAACTGGTAGTAAGCTTTGAAATTCCTTCTTATTTGTTAGAAACAAATTATTATTGAAAAAGACTTAGCCAAAAGAAAAGAAATGCGATGATTTCAAAAGATAAGGATAAAAGAGAAAATCTTCCTTTAGAAGACCGTTTGAAAAAGAAAAAAGACTTATCTAAATATGATAACCGATTCCCAATGATCATGTTGTGCATTTCGAATTAATCAACCCAGTCTATTCTTTTCGATCAACTTTCAACCGTCTTGCTCCGTGCCTTAATATTTCCTTAACCCAATTCTTTGCTGAATCATCATCTTTGTTCTGCTTGATGCTTCGACGGATTTCTGCATTCAACCTTAACTTGTTCGTTCTTTTCTCAGTTCCTTGTCGCCTTATGGTGCCTGTGAAGGTTTTCACCGATAAGACTCTCTCATTTTTGGACTTCTCTCCGCTTACATCGCCTTGCAGTGCCCATGCGGGTTTTCACTAACAAGACTCTCTCATTTTTGGACTTCTCTCTGCTTACATCACCTTGCAATACCCTTGCTGGTTATCACTAACAAGACTCTCTCATTTTTGGCCTTCTCTCTGCTTACATCACCTTGTAGTACCCTTGCGGGTTTTTACTAACAAGACTCTCTCATTTTTGGACTTCTCTCAGCTTACGTCACCCTACAGTGCCTGTGAAGGTTTACACCAATAAGACTCTCTCATTTTTTATTCTTCTTGCTTAACCGATGTATTGCCCCTGATATACATTATCCATACTGGCTTGACTTGGAACCCCTCGAAGACTGATCAGGAGGTCTTTCTTCGAATGTTAATATGGGTTCTTAGATAGGTTTGCAAAGAAAAGGGTATCGAAAGGTTCAAACCAAATCCAACAGGTTAGAATTACAACTTTTGAAACCAACTTTCTCATTTCAAACATAACTCCTGCCCTTGTTTCTTGCTTGGGGACCTTTTGAGTTTTTACTTTTCTATGACCGAGCCATGAAGTTGCCTATGTATCCTTAAGAGGAATCAGGTCAAACGTAGCTCACCCCAATTCCTTGTTGTTACAATTTTTCTTTTCATTTATTATTATTTTTTCTTTTCTGTTTTCCTTTTCTTTGTAATTTTCCTTTTTCTTTTCTTTCTTCTCTTTTTTCCTTTCTTCTTGGTTATTGATTCCAAAAGAGGGGTATGAAATAAAATAAATAAGGCTCAAAAAGGGTAAACAAAGGGTAAAGTGTTTATATAGCAGAACAAATTGCCTTCGTCATTTCAACCTTTAAGATAACGCCAAGTACAAACCATCAGTAATTATACTAAAGAAATCATACATAATATCTCTTGACTGCATCAGAATTGATAGCCATATCTATGCATTTTCCTTCAATATCTGTTAAAAATAAAGCCCCGTTGGACAATACTCTGGTCACAATGAACAGTTCTTGCCAGTTCGGGGCGAACTTGCCTTTTGCTTTAGCCTGATGTGGAAAGATCCGTTTCAACACTTGCTGCCCCACTTCAAACTTCCTAGGACACACCTTCTTGTTATACACTCTTGCCATCCTCTTTTGATATAATTGTCCATGATGTACTACTACCAATCATTTTTCATCGATTAAACTCAACTGCTCCAAATGGGTTTTGACCTACTCATCATCATCAATCTCAGCCTCGGTGACAATCTGAAGAGATGGGATTTCAACTTCTGCAGGAATTACTGCTTCAGTGCCATATGCCAATAGATAAGGAGTCGCACCTACTAAAGTACGAACAATAGTGCGATAACCCAAAAACGCAAATGGTAACTTATCATGCCATTGCCTGGAACTTTCTACCTTTTTCCTCAGTATTTTCTTTATGTTCTTGTTGGTTGCCTCAACTGCTCCATTCGCCTTACGACGATATGGGGTGGAATTGCGATGTGTAATCTTAAACTGCTGACATACTTCTTTTATCAAATTG
The DNA here is from genome assembly GCA_026770625.1 of Nicotiana glauca. Taxonomy (NCBI): domain Eukaryota; kingdom Viridiplantae; phylum Streptophyta; class Magnoliopsida; order Solanales; family Solanaceae; genus Nicotiana; species Nicotiana glauca. Next base: position 31,792 of record MU682937.1, on the reverse strand, counting down.
CTGTTAAGATTAGCACCGTTATCTGTGATGATTACTTTTGGGATTCCAAATCGACAGATGATATTGGAGTGTACAAAATCAACCAGTGCCTTCTTGGTTACAGACTTTAAAGTTCTAGCCTCAACCCATTTGGTAAAATATTCAATGGCCACCAGAATGAACCTGTGCCCATTGGATGCTACTGGATCAATGGGCCCAATGACGTCCATGCCCTAAGCAATGAAGGGCCACGGTGCCAACATTGTGTGCAATTCTGATGGCGGGGAGTGAATCAAATCCCCGTGTATCTGGCATTGATGACATTTGCACACAAGGATGATAAAATCTCGCTCCATAGCGAGCCAATAATACCCTGCTCGAAGGATCTTCTTTGCCAATATATATCCGCTCATGTGCGGCCCGCAAACTCCAGAATGTACTTCCGTCGTGACAGCCATGGCTTCTCTAGCATCTATACATCTCAACAACCCAAGGTCTTGTGTTCTTTTATATAAAACCCCTCCACTGAGAAAAAATCCACTTGCCAATCGCCGAATTGTTCTTTTCTGATCCCTCCTGGGCTGCACCAGATATATCCCCATCCTGATGTATTCCTTGATGTCATGGAACCATGGTTCACCATCAACTTCTTCCTCTATCACATTACAGTACGCATGCTGATCGCGGACTTGAATATGTAACGGATCAACATAAACTTTGTCTGGATGATGTAGCATTGAGGCTAATGTGGCCAAAGCATCGGCAACCTCGTTATGAACCCTTGGGATATGTCTGAACTCCACTGATCGAAATCGCTGACAAAGATCATGCAAACATTGTCGGTAAGGTATGAGTTTCAAGTCCCTTTTTTTCCCATTATCCTTGAATATGATGTACCAGGAGGTCCGAGTCTTCCAAGACCAAAATTTCCCGGACATCCGTATCTGCAGCTAATCTTAAACCCAAAATGCATGCCTCATACTCCGCCATGTTCTTGGTACAGTAGAAGCGAAGCTGAGCCGTAACATGATAGTAATGCCCTTTTTTAGAAATAAGTACCGCTCCTATCCCAACTCCTTTCGTGTTTGCAACCCCATCAAAGAAAAGTTTCCAACCGAGTTTCTCAGTCAGTTTTAGCTCATTAATATGCATCACTTCTTCATCAGGAAAGTACGTCCTCAATGGTTCGTATTCTTCATCGATCGGATTCTCGGCCAAGTGATCAGCCAACGCTTGGGCTTTCTTTGCAGACCTTGTCACATAGACAATGTCGAACTCCATGAGTAAAATCTGCCACTTTGCAAGTCTCCCTGTGGGCATAGGCTTTTGAAAGATATACTTCAACGGATCCAAGCGGGAAATGAGGTAAGTAGAGTAAGATGACAAATAATGTTTCAATTTTTGAGCTACCCAAGTTAGGGCACAACATGTCTTCTCAAGGTGAGTGTACTTAACCTCATAAGTCGTGAACTTCTTGCTAAGATAGTAGATGTCTTGTTCCTTCCTGCCGGTGATGTCATGCTGCCCAAGTACACAGCCAAATGAATTCTCCAAGACCGTTAAATAAAGAATCAGCGGCCTTCCTGGTTCAGGTGGAACCAACACAGGTGGATTTGATAAATACCCCTTTATCTTGTCAAACGCTTCCTGACATTCTTCAGTCCATTCGACTGCAGTGTCATTTTTCAACAATCGGAAAATGGGCTCACAAGTTGCCGTGAGCTGAGCAATAAAACTGCTGATGTAATTCAGCCTTCCTAATAGACTCATCACTTCGGTCTTGTTTTTCAGAGGCGACAATTCTTTGATGGCCTTGATCTTCGATGGATCCAGCTCAATGCCTCGCCGACTGACTATAAATCCCAACAACTTTCCGAACGAAACACCAAATGCACACTTGGCAGGGTTAAGTTTAATGTCGTACCTGTGAAGCCTCTAAAAGAACTTCCTCAAATCTCCGATGTGGTCGGCCTGCTGCTTTGACTTGATAATTACATCATCCACGTACACCTCAATCTCTTTGTGAATCATATCATGGAATACAGTGGTCATTGCTCGCATATATGTTGCCCCAATGTTCTTCAGACCAAATGGCATTACTCTGTAGCAATAAGTTCCCCACGGCGCGATGAATGCCGTCTTCTCTGCATCTTCTTCATCCATTAGGATCTAATGATACCTGGCGTAGCAATCCACGAAAGATCCAATCTCATGTTTTGAACAATTGTCAATTAAAATGTGGATATTGGGTAGTTGGAAGTTATCCTTTGGGCTTGTTTTGTTGAGATTGTGATAGTCAACACACACTCTAATTTTTCCATCCTTCTTTGGTACCGGCACAACATTAGCCAACCAATCAGGATATTGAGTGACCCGAATAACCTTTGCATCTAGATGTTTGGTTATTTCTTCCTTAATCTTCACACTCTTATCGGTTTTGAATTTCCTCAATTTTTTCTTAACGGGAGGGAATGCCGGGTCAGTGGGCAATTTGTGAACCACTAGATCAGTGCTTAAACCCGACATGTCATCATACGACCATGCAAAAACATTGTTGTATTCAATGAGTGTTTCGATTAATTCCTTCCGAGTCTTTGATTCCAGATGGATACTTATTTTAGTCTCTTTGATATTACTCGCGTTTCCTAAATTGACGGCTTTGGTATCATTCAAGTTGGGCTTAGGTTTTTCTTCAAAATGACTTAATTCTTTACTAATCTCCTCAAAAGCCTCATCTTCGTCAAATTCTGACTCGTAATCACACTCAACCTCTTGAACTATTATCTTAGATTGATTTCTTAGACAGGGTTGAAGACTCTTTATGCCCGTCATATCATTAGAATCGGCGTAAAAGGGATTGTACAGAAAAGAAAAGAAGAAAACAAAAGATAAACTTTATCAGGAGTTAAGAAAAGGAAGAAATTGTATTTCATTAAAAAGGAAAGATAACAAACTCTAAGAAAAATAAAAATTCGGATTACAACCCAGAATAATCCGTACAAACTTAAAGAAAAATCAAAGCAGACTACCAAGGCTCCCTCCGGGTAGGGAGAGGAGTAGCCTTCCAATTTCTTAATCTTCCCTTTTGGTTCGACAAACTATATTTTTGCATGGCTAGGACCCTCGCCAAATTCTACCATGCTAACTTTGGCAAATAACCTTTCGAACCCTTTATCTAAATCTCCATCAGCACCAATCAGTGACTCGGGAACTTTTGACAATAGCTGCTTTCTAATACCAGGCCTGACGAAAGATCTGGACAGACGCGGGATTGGCGTTGGCAAAACCCATGCCTTTTTCTTCATTTTGCGGGCTCGTCTCACATCTGCCGCGGTGGGTTTAAAACCCAAACCAAAAGTATCCAAATTCTTTGGAAAAGAAACCGGCTGCGCGATGCCTTGAAGATCAGTACCGAAACCCTTACCGGGTATAAAACCATTCTTTAACATTTCAGAAACCACCATGACAGCTGCGGCAGTTATTCTCGGAACCGGGATGCTTTTCCCCTTCTAGGACCTTTTCTACTGGTGCTGTGTCGGAGACTTGATATACCCATGGCCCTTGGTCGTCCTCCACTTCGATGAAGGGTACAATGGCATCACCTAGGGCACCCATATTATCTTCACCGTGCACCACGATCTCCTGTCTATCCCACTCGAATTTAACCATTTGATGCAATGTAGATGGCACTACCTTGGCAGCATGGATCCAGGGTCGCCCCAACAAAAGGTTATAAGAGACCGCCATATTGAGCACTTGAAACTCCATGATGAACTCCACGGTCCCTATTGTCAATTCTAGTATTATGTCACCCACCAAATCTTTGCCTCCGCCGTCGAATCCTTGTACACAAACACTATTCTTACGAATTCTATCATCATAGACCTTGAGTGGATTCAACGTGGAAAGAGGACATATATTTGCACTGGACCCGTTGTCAACCAGAACTCGCGTGATCACAGAGTCTTCGCATTTCACCGTCAGATAAAGGGCCCTGTTATGTTCTGTGCCCTCCATAAGCAACTCATCGTCAGAGAAAGTAACTCTGTTTACCTCAAAGATTTTGCTTGCTATCTTCTCTAGGTGATTTACCGAGATCTTATCAGGGATGTGGGCCTTATTCAATATTTTCATTAGCGCCTGGCGGTGCTCATCTAAGTGGATCAGCAATGAGAGCAATGAGATCTGGGCTGGTGTTTTCTTTATTTGTTCCACAATAGAGTAATCCTGTACTTTCATTATCCTCAAGAATTCTTCCGCTTCTTGTTCGATCACAGGGTTTCTTTATCGCTGCCGGATTAGCTTTTCTTAACCCTACGGGAGCAAAACACCTTCCCGAACGAGTCATACCCTGAGTCTCACAAACTTCTTCCCTGATCTCCTTCCCTTTATATGTTACTACCACTTGTTCATAACTCCAAGGGATAGCTTTACTACTGATCACCGGCAGCTGAGTTACCAGCTTTATAATAACAGGCTCTATGCGAACACCCTTCACGACCACAACAGGTTTACTTGCAGCCCCTGGTGCCACCACTTTTGCTTGTTCTGGCTTTACTGCAACAATGCTCGACGATCCTTTCTCGTCCACCACAACTGGCTTGTTATTCACCCGTTTCAACTGGACCTCTGACTTCATACTGGTTATCTTCTCTTTTGAACCTATCTCTCTGGATCGGATCATCATTACTATCTGCGAGGGTTTCTTTGGTTCCCCTCCCTTATGTATCAACTCAATCATATGGGTCTCATGGTGAGCCAGCAATGGATTCTAGTTGCTATTCGGTGCCTTTGGGGCCTGAACCTCGATCTGGTGAGTATCAATGAGCTCTTGGACAGCCGTGTTCATTTTCCAACACTTCTCTGTATCATGCCTGGGGGTCCCTGAATAGTACTCACAACTTACCGAGTGGTCAAGGTTCCATGGAGAAGGGTTTGGCAATTTAGCCTCAATTGGATTCAACATACCCAACTGCCTCAGCCGATGGAATAAATTGGCATATGATTCACCCAGTGGAGTGAAAGTCTTCTGTTTCTGTGCCTTCTCATTCCTGAAGCCTTGGTTGGGTCGAAAACCTGTTCTGGCAGGATTTCTGTAGGCTCTGGGGTGGGTAGGCATTTTGTGGAGCTGGATATGTATTTTGTGGAGTCGGCGCATGACATTGTGCGGGAGCCGGTGTTTGGGTGTAGGCTTGTGCATGATGGACAGAAAAGTGGGGATTGAGTGGTGGGTAATAATGTTGTGGCGTGTTATATGGAGTATGGGAGTAATCTCGGTGGTGGGGTTGGGGTTGATTGTAGTAGGGTGAGGGGCCACTGGATCCGAACCAGGCTCTGGACTCGACCGTTGCAACATCTTCTTTCTTCTTCTTCCCGAGCACACCTCTGGTGCCGCTCTGGATAGCTTGAGTGGTTGCTTTGATTGCCAAGTAATTCATGATCTTGTTGGACTTAAGTACTTCCTCGATATGCCACCCATTTTCACAACCTCATTGAAATACTTGCTAATCGCCGTTACCAAGTGACCAAAATAAGTCGGCTCCAAAGCTTGCAAAAAGTAATCAACTATCTCTCCTTCTTTCATTGGAGGGTCGACCCTCGCAGCTTGTTCCCTCCAACGGAAACCGTATTCCCTGAAACTCTCTCAAGGTTTTTTCTCCAGTTTTATTAATGACAGACGATCTGGAATGATTTATAGATTGTAATGGAAGTGGCCGACAAATGCTTGTGCCAAATCATCCTAGGTGTACCATCTACCATGGTCCTATCGCGAGTACCATTCTAATGCCGACCCGCTCAAACTCTAGCTGAAGTATGCTATCAGTAACTTATCCTTTCCACTCGCCCCTCTCATTTTGCTGCAAAATCCTTGCAAATGTGCCACTGGATCACCATTCCCGTCATATAGATCGAACTTAGGCATCTTGAACCCTGCTGGTAGTTGAACATCTGGGAACAAACATAAATCCTTATATGCTATGCTGACTTGGCCGCCCAAACCTTGCATGTTCCTGAAATATTACTCCAGGCTTTTTACTTTTCGAAATATTTTTTCATGCTCCGGATTCTTGGTTGCTTTTCAGGTTCTACGGAGATACCAAGTTGAGGATGGTAAAGGTACGGTTCATGTGCTTTGAAGGTGGGGTCGGGAGGGTAATATTGATTATCTTATGTTTGGAACACAGGCTCACTAGAAGACTTGTGGAGTGGGGCTAGTGCAGTGCCACAAAGACAGGGGTAATCGATGGAGGGTATGGAACTGTTTTTGGGATTTGTGGTATTTGGGAGGTGGTTCCCTGATGATGTTGAAAATTTGGGGATAAGTCCGAAACAAGGTGCTCCAGAGACTGGACGGGTATTGGAAGGAAAGTAGGGTTAGTAAGATAGGCTGGTGGTGGATGACCCTTCGTCCAGGCCTGGTACATCTCAGCCATTTGCTGTTTTAACTTATACATCTCATTTTTCATCGCTTGCACGTCTACCTCTTCTACCTTATTGCTTCCTTCTCTATCGGGACTAGACATGATCACTAGTATTCATCCCTTTGATCTAGTTTGATAATGGTAACGTTCCAGTACGTTCTAGTTAACTAACTGCTTGGATTCTCTGGACAAGCAACAAACTTGTTAGTTTTTAGAGTTTGACATATATGCAATCGCACATTGGGATGCAGTGCACCTAGGCAGTTAACCATTTCTATCATGCATTTGCTTTAGTTGCGTGCGTCATTCCGGTTTTTCACAATTGTGCCCCCTTTTTTAACATCTCTCAAACTTTTCCTTATTTTCGTTATTTTCATTTTCCTTTTTTTATTCTTTTTAGTGGTGGTCGAATCTTACGTGGATTGCCTACGTATCATGTCCCCACATGAATCAGATCGTGCGTAGTTTTGGCTGATGTAAAAATACGTAGCAAAATATTTTTCACAAAGACAACTACTTTTATTATAACACTTGGAAGAAGTCACAAATTTTGAAAACACAACAAAGAAAACTTGGAAAGGACTGACCGACAGACTTACAAACTTTAACAAGAAAATACAGACTCAAAACAAAATTAAGAATACATTAATGCCCTAACATTTCCTGGGGCTCGCGAGGCATCACTCGGCCTTGTCGTGGGCCTTTGTATAAGATCCCCTTGGTGCCTCTCCAAATCGCTCATTATTTGTCGGAGGAATGCCATCACTGCCACAAAAAATGTGGTACAGGTCATGTCCTCGCACACTCAGCATTTTTTAGTAATGTAACGTGCGATGTTTGCGACCCCTTCTCTAATCCTGCTCTTTTCATGTAAAAATTTCCCTATCTATTGATCCCGAGTTTCCAGTACTCGAGAGTTATGAAAGAGTTGATCTGGAAACTTGTGCATTTGTTCCTCCATCCGCGCCATCAGGTCGTAACAATGTTTCCTATCTGCTCTGACATTTCTAGCTTGCCTGAATACCCTGTCTTCGAGAGTGGCTATTGTTCCTCTTAGGACAGTGATGCTCCCCTCATAATCCCTCTTCATCTGCTGCATATGAAGTGCCCGCTCTTTTACGCCTTTTGTCCATCTGGATCGGATCCTTGCCAAGGTAGCTTCCGATCTCTCCAAGTTCATCTGGCTCTTGCGGGCTTTCCCTTTTAGTTCGTTTATGAGTTTCTGGTCAGCCCAGCTCCTTTCTGGTTTCCTGATAGCTATTCTCATTTTTTGTATCTGAGCCTTAAGAGACTCATTTTCTTGAACTAGCCTCTTCCTTCCCCCCTCATCTGCAGCGGTTTGCACATCCTTTTCAAATTGAAGTTGTGTTGCCTGCTTCTTCAGTTTGCTTATTTCGGTACTGTAGGTTTCTTCCTTTGCCAGCCAACCCCATTGTTCTCGTGAATCATCCGTAAATTGCTGGACATGGGCTCCTTTAGCAGGTCTCAGGGAATATGGAATCTCTTCCCAAACCATGCATTATACTTTGGGTCCACATTGCCTCTAGCTAAATCTCGGTCCATGGTTCTGGGCTCGAGGAATCTGCACTCATTCCACAACTTACGAATTCTATCCTCTAGAAATGCAGCTTCGGGAACTAACTCAATGACTTGTTTGCTCAGGTCTTCGTCATTAGGGACGACTTGAAACCTTCCCAATTGCTGCAATACCCGATGGGGAACGTATGGCTGGATGATCCGGATGCCCATTAAGAGAATATAGCATTCTTCAGCCGACATGCATACTGCTTCAGTGATGGGAAGCCACCCGAATGCCTATTCAATTTTATCGGACGTTAAGGATCTTAGTTGTTTAAACCAAACTTTAGTACCTTCTGTAAATTCAATACCCATTACTCGTTTGTCAAACTTTTCAATGTATTTTAACTCAGTCAAATCGGCATTCATTTATCCCGCCTGATGACAAAGGTGTTCTTGCATCCACAGTTGAAGTAGCAAATTGCAACCTTGAAAAAATCTTCCTCCTTCCCGGCAGACAGTCAAAGCTCGGTAGATTTCTGACAAAATCAGAGGAACTACAGTGCTGTTGGCCTTTTTGATCGCAATATCGACCATCCCTACGAGGCCTAGTTCTATCTCAATATCTTTGCGCGGACAGATCACCACCCCTAAGAATGTTGTTATGACTGCCAAACCTCACCTCGCTTCCCATTTCTCTCTATTCCCGGCATGGCTCAGCCCAAGATTCGGCTCTTCGAAACCCTGAGGATTACCATAACGTTGATACGAGAACATGAGAGTACAATATCCTTTAGCTAATTCCTCATTCTGAACATCACAACTAATACTCAGTAAATCCAAAAATCGGTGTGGAGATACCAGTATTAGTGAAAAAAGATATTGACCCCTCAGGTTTCGGTTGAGGCCTGCATAAGCTGCCACCTCCTCTAAGGTCGACGTGAGCTCAAAATCTGAGAACCGGAACATATTGTGAGTTGAGTCCGAAAAAGGTATCAATGCTTCAATAGTATCCTACCTCGACTTGATATTTAATAACCCAACGAGACCGCCCCAAACTTTCACCACCGTCTCTATACTACCTTTGCCTAGGTCATTCCACCACAGATGAAGCTTCAAAAGGATCTCTTTAAGGACTGTGAAGGGTTCGATTTCAATCATGCTCATCCTGTACATTTATTCAAGCTGATTTAATTAGTCCAAAGGAAAAAGTGATCATTTTCAAAAAGATTAGTTTTAAGAAAAATCACATCTTGGTTTTGCAGATACGGCCTTTCAGCACTTCAGGGAGGAAGATTTTAAGGTTGTGCATGCTAACAGTTAAAAATGACTCAGGGTGGCTGTTCTTGCAAAATGGCCTTCCGGTGTCCTTTTGGGGACATTCGGCTTATTTCAGACAAGAATGGCAACACCTAACTTATTTATGACAACACTAAGAAATTTTTGTTATTTTGGGTCTATTTTCTGCAAAAGGGGAAGTTGGACCCGATGGGGGTTGCCTACGTATCTCACATCCGGTGAGCATCAAACTGACATAGTTCGGGCAAACAAACCATTTTTTGTTCCTTTTCATTGGCAAATAAACTACTTTTGAAAAACAAGACTTTTTTTTCCTAGAAAAAATCCGGAAGAGTTTTTGCACTATTTGGGCATTGGCACTTTCAAAACAAGTGATTAATTCCCTTAACTGCTATTTCTTCTTCTTCTTTTTAATTAATTTTCCCAGTATTCAAAAGTCGGTCAGCATGCAAGTCCGAATCAAATAAATGCACAAGTAGCAAGTAAGATGCATTATATTGGTCTTTATATATGTCAGGTACACCTGTCCTAGACAGACCCAACCCCTGTGTTGAGTCTCCAAAGTCAGATGCACATAATGCAAACAAATGTTCCTACTAGGGATTCGGCATGAGGTTTTGTTATTATAGGTTTAAAACCTGGGTTTATTGTTCTAAACTTGGCTTACCAGAGCGGACAATTCGAGCCGGAGGGGGGAGCAGCTTACCGGGGATACAAAAGCTCCGCTGGCTTAGCAACTTATCCGAACCTCGTTCTAAAATGGGATTGGACTCTAGACAGAAAAGAAGTCACACGAAGTGTACCCTTCTTCATGATCTAGAAGACTCATAGAGGGGAAGGATTTGTAACAATTTATATACAGTTCACCAATATCAAAGCGGTAAAAAGCAACATTTAGCACATTAGGCCACAACATGTGAATAAAGACAAATAATAAATAAAGCCAAATATAACAAGTATTCTAAGTTATAATTTCTAAACCTGAACTAGTGGTTCTGGGTTAATTTCCCCAGCGGAGTCGCCAGAGCTGTCACACCTCCTTTTTTACGCTACACCCCCGGGAGGGTATAATAAAAGGGAGTTTTTCCAATTAAATGACAATCGAAACGAGATTCATTTATTAAGAGATTCAGAGTCACCACTTGGGAGATTTATGGTGTCCCAAGTCACCGGTTTAAAATCCCGAATCGAGGAAAAGAATAACTCTATTTAACAGTCTGCGAACCAGAAATCCGGGTAAGAAATTCTGTTAACCCGTGAGAAATTGTTAAGCATTTCTGGGTTCCGTGGTTCTAGCACGGTCGCTCAACTGTTACATGAGGCTAAAAATCTGACTTTTATACATGTCATCCTATAGTGCAAATTTGAAATTATTTACCTCTTTTAATTAATTTTAGGAAATTGAATGTCGTTTAAAATATATTTTCGGATCACGTCACATGAAATGCACCCTGATCCTCGACACATTTTATTCAACATTTTGGGATTTGGATTTGGGTCACATAAAATGCACACCTGAATTTAGGAAGGTAAGATTATTAAAGAGCGCACCTAAAGCGACTAGCATATTATTTACTTTGCGGGCGGCCATGAAAATTTGCTAAAACGGCATGTCCTAGTTGCTAAGTATTTTAACATGAGTGTTCAAAGAGGGCCACTCAATTTATGAATTTTGTTTGGCTCGGCACACCTCGTTTTATTTTTAAAGGGCATCCTAAAGAAGCTATGATTTCCTATTAAGTATTGTCTCTAAAAAAACCTAATTAATTAACATTATAAAATTTGGCCTCAGGTTCAAGTCCATACTTGAACAAGAGGAGACACCTCTTAATTCAAGTGTACTACTTAATTCAAAAGGCTCAAAACCTATGTTGCAACATCAATCCCATAACCTTAGTGTGAGTTTAAGTATTTAGCATTTTTCTTTGGGCTTCAAACTTAACCCGGGAAGAAGGCACACATAGTAAGATTTATGAGAAGTCGCCTCGCGTGGGCCTTGTACGAAGAAATTTGAGGCCCAAATCCTATTTAAATAGAAAGTTGTCATGTTTCGACCCCTAAATGAGCCCATAACTAACACTGATTGCTACTTGGACTACTGATTTTAATTCACAACGGGGGCTTAGGGATTTGTGAACAAATAAACGATTCTGAATTTTAACCTTGAATCTACTTATCACATGGATTTTCAAATCATTTGTATACAATTAGCCAATCATGCTGAATCGAAATATCAAAAGCCAAATCAATTTCAATCAATACATTCTAAGGATTTTATGTGTGAATTGGACCTAT
>MU682937.1:0-10648 GCA_026770625.1 Nicotiana glauca | reverse complement strand
TTTACCTATTTTCCGGCTTCGTGAATTAGAACTGCTATATAAATCCATGATTTCCTCACATGGTTAGTATATTGTCAGTTGACCCCTAGTAAGTGTCGAAGTTGACCATCTCGTCTCTACTTCTTCGAGATTAGGCGGGATATTGTTTACGTACTCATACTGCACTTCTGTGCATTTTTGTTGCACAGGTATATGTACCTCTAGTAGCCTACTAGGCGTTGCAGCGCGGATGATTCTGGGACTAGGAGAGTTGCATTATTCGAGGCGACCCGTAGCTAGTGTAGTCCCTTTCGGTATATTGTATTTATTTCCTATCCTCTCTATTTTGGACGGATGTTGTACTTTATTTTCTTGTCAGTAGATGCTCATGCACTTGTGACACCGGGTTCTGGGATGGTTTGAGGTACTGTATTAACTGCTTATCATTTAAATTTGATTTGAGACTATATTCTTTAAAATTGCTAAATTTGAAGAAAAATCCTAGATTCCAAAGGTATTAAAATGAGATTTTGATTAAGTAATTTGGTTGGATTTCCTGATAGCGGTGTCCGGCACCACCACAACCCTTAGTGGATTTTGGGTCGTGACAACGGAGATCAAGTATGGGCGCCAGACTGGTAACCATATTTATCTGCCTCAGATCCAGCACAGTTAAGTGCAGAAGTGTAGCGTGAGTACATAAATAATATGTATCATGTAAGTATCTAGTCTAACCTCGAAGAAGTAGTGACGAGGGGTCGACTTTGACACTTACTATGGGCTAACAATGATATATTAAAATCTTATACTCCCTCCGTTTCAATTTATGTAAACCTATTTCCTTTTTGGTCCATGCCAAAAAGAATGACTCCTTTTCTTATTTGGAAATAATTTACCTTTATGCAATGATTTATAGACACATAAAATATATATGCCTCATTTTATACCACAAGTTCAAAAGTCTTCTCTCTTTTCTTAAACTCAGTGCCCAGTCAAATGGGTTCACATAAATTAAAACAGAGGGAGTACTAAGCAAGGATTTCATGAATAATACTGAAAGCTCAATCACAAGAAATAATAAATTATTCTTTCACAACTATTAAATCCCAAGTGTAGTTTCATCATTTAACAGCTTGCATTTCGTGACATCTAAGCAATTTCAATGATAAATAATTCCAAAGAGTTATCATGCGCAAATTATGCCGATGTCGTACGGTCTGATCCAACATAATATTTAAACTGTGCACTGCCAAGGTCGAACGGCGTGAACCATAGATGCATCTATCTGCTACCGAGGCGCTCGACCCGCTCCACAAATAGAGAACATTTCAAATAAAGCACAAAATCTCATTTATAGTCAAGTGTTCCATTCGCAACTTCAATTAAGTGAATTTTACCATTTTACAACTCTTTTATCGACTTCCAATATGACATAAGCAATAAATCAACAAGTAGGGGTGCAAACATTTCAAGTATAGCATGATACGGGTCCTAGAATACCCGGACAATAGCATAATTAGTAGCTACGTACAGACTCTCGTCACCTCGTACGTATGTAGCCCCTACAAATAGGTACACATATTTATTTAATTTACCTATGGGGTTAATTACCTCTTACAAGGTTAGAGAGGAGGCTTACCTCATCTCAAGGCCTACTTTCTAGTCCAAGATCATGCTCAAACTCTCAAATCGGTGCCGAATAATGCCAAAATATTCAAATAGTGTATAAACTAATCAATATTTGTTCAAAAGTTCATATCCTAACTATTAAGTGATAACTCAACCCTAAAAGTAAGGTTCCCAAAATTCACCCCTAGGCCCACGTGCCCGGATTCCAAAAGATTTCCAAGAAAGTTGTTAACCATAACCCCATGAACTCAAATATATAATTTTTACCAAATTCCATAATAAATTTCGTTGTTAAATCTCATTTTTATCAAAAACCTAGGTTTTCTACCTAACTCATAAATTCCACAAATTTTCATGTTAAAATATACCCACAATCTATGTATTAAACTCCCATTAGGTAAGAATTACTTACCCTCAATAGCTAGGTTGAAATCTCCCTTTTTGAAGCTCTAAAATCGCTCAAGTGGGTGAAGAATGAGGGGAAAATGCCCAAGTCCCGTATTTAAAACAAGCTCACTGACTCCAGCAATTCTGCACCGGCGGTCTCAGAGTCGCACCTGCGAACTCGCTTCTGTAGACAAAAGTACGCTTTTTAGGAAGTCCCCAGGCTGGCTGGATCTGCTTCTGCTAACAGGCTTCCGCTTCTACGGTGGTTGGGCCGCACCTGCGGATCATAGTTGCCCTTCCTTTGTAATGACCCGACCAATTGTTTTGCTTTCTAGAACTTTGTTCCCCTAAATAAGACTTCACATACTTGTTTCTACTAGTTTATGACTTGCGGGGGTGGTTGGTTTAGGATTTGGAAGAGTTTGGATTGAAATAGAAACACTTAGTTCCTTAAGGTTGGCTTAAAATACCAAGTTTGACTTTGGTCAATGTTTTGAATAAACGACCACGGAATTGGGATTTGACAATTCTAATAAGTTCATATGATAATTTCGGACATGGACGTATGTTCGGATAGGGTTTTGGATGATCTGGAAGCATTTCGATGCGTAATAGTGAAAGTTGGTTCTTTGAAGGTTTTGAAGTTCTTTAAATTTGGTTTGGAGTAGGTTTCTATGATATCGATGTCCAAATAGAATTCCCAGACTAGGAATAGTTTTTTAATGTCATTTAAGACTTGCACGCAAAATTTAGTGTCAATCCAAGTAGTCTAAGTATGATTCGATGCGCTTAGAGCAATTTAGAAACTTGAAGTTCAAAGTTTGATCCAATTTGGTTTTGAGGTGTGATTCTTAGATTTGTTGTTGTTTTACGTATTTGAGAGTTTAAGCAGGTCCGTATTATGATTACAAACTTGTTGGTGAAGTTGGATGGGGTTCCGAAAGCCTCGGGTGTGTTTCAGACCGCCCGGAGCTAAATCTGAGAAACCAAATTTCCTGTTCTGGTTTCCTTCTTCGCGAACGCGGGAGGACCATCGCGTTCGCGAAGAAGGATTTGGAGCAGTTAGCAAATTTCCCTTCGCGTTCGCGGTCAGGCTCACGCGTTCGTGTAAGGGAAATGGGGTCGGGGAGGGCCTGTGGACTTTGCTCTTGGCGTTCACAAAAGAGCTTACATGTTCGCGATGCTCAGTCAGCATAGTCCTTCACGAACGCAAGGTTTCTTCCACGTTCACAAAGAAGGCCATCTTAGCTGGGCAAAGACTTGTTTTAAATACGGGACTGAGGAATTTTTCTCCTATTTTTCACACCCTTAGGCAATTTTAGAGCTTCAAAAATGGAGATTTCAACCTAGCTACTAAGCATAAGTAATTCCTACCTAATTTGAGTTTAATACATAGGTTATGGGTAGATTTTAACATGTAAATTTGTGGAATTCATGGGTTAGATGGAAAACCTAGGTTTTTTTTTTTATAAAAATGAGATTTAACCACAAAATTTGTTATGGAATTTAGTAAAAATAATAATCAAATCCGAGCATGTGGGCCCGGGGGTAAATCTTATGAATCTTGCAATTTGGGTTGTGTAATCACTCTAATAGTGGGGATATGAACTTTTGAGCATAGATTGATTAGTTTATGTAATGTTTGACTAGTTTCGAGTCGTTTGGCGTCAAATTTGAAGGTTTGAGCGCATTCTTGAATTGGGAAGTAAGTCTTTGAGATGAGGTAAGTCTCCTTTCTAACCTTGTAAGAGAGAATTAACCCAATAGGTGAAGTATAAATGTATGTACCTACTTGTGGGGGCTATGTACGTACGAGGTGATGGGAGTTCGTACGTAGCTACTATTATGCTATTGTCCGGGTAGTTTAGGACCCGTATCATGATTTATTTGAAATTTTGTGCTCTTACTTACTAAATTAATTACTTGAATCATTTTAGAATCTGATAAAAGATTTCATAAAAAGGTTAAGTTCAATTATTTGAAGAATTTATTGGAATCCTTGAGTGTAAATGAGAAATTACTGTTTCCTTAAAAATAATTGTTATTTGTAGATCGGGCCGAGCGCCTCGGTAGTAAATAAATGCATCTATGGTTTGTGCCATTCGACCCTCCGATAGTGCGCAGTTTAAATATTACGTTAGATCAGGCCATACGACCTCGGCATAACTACGCATGATAATTCTTTGGAACCATCAATGATAGATATTGCTTATATGCCTTGAAATGTAAACTGTTAAATGATAATACCGAATTTGGAATTTGTAATTGTGAAAAAAGTACCTATTATGTCACGACCCATTTTTGTAATAGGTCATGATGGCTCCCAGCGTCATCGCTGGGCAAGCCAACGCGGAAAAATACAAATTTAACTTTCGATCTCTTTAACCCTAAAATAGTTGAAATAATTCTTTAAGTTGGAAATAGATTAGAAATGATGATAGAAATCTTGATAATCATACAACTCCAAAATAATCACGTCTACTAATGTTTGTGCCAAGACCTAGTGTCACAAGTAGTGGCCAACTAGCAGAATGTACAACCAAAATACACTACCCTAGTGTCTGAACAGAATAGACAGAATAAATACATAAGAAAACTCCTTCAAGCTACTGCACGGAACAGAAAGGAAAGTAGCTCACCGTAGGAGTGTCAAATCTCCTCAGTGGTGCACGCTCAACTGGTAGTCAGATGCACCTTCCTCAGACCCTATACAATTAAGTACAGAAGTGTAGTATGAGTACATAAACAAAATGTACCTAGTAAGTATCCCGTCTAATCTCGAACAAGTAGAGACGAGAGGTCAACTCGATACTTACTAGGATCAATTAATATGAGAACAGTTTATAATAAGTATGGATATCTCAAGTTATTTACATTTAATAATCATGGAGTAACAGTTCTTTCCCAAACACTAATAAGGATGCTTGTCTATAGTCTAAGCAATTATGTAACTCGGCCCTTAAAGAATTTTCGAATCAAAACATGCGCAAATAATCACCGTGGAATGTTCGGTCCGATCCAACATAAAATAAATTATGCACTGCCAAGGGTCGAACGGCTCGAACCGCATCTATTACCCCGCTCGCGAATCACCCGCGTAACGCGGTCAAATAGAAAATAATCTCATTAACAATCAACAATAAAAATTAATATATATGAGGTGTAGCCATACACATAAATACTAAGTATTCTCTTTTTAAAGACCAAACAGGATAAGGGTCATTCTCTAGTCTCATTCTTCTTGCTCAAAATAGTTCATACAAATACAAATAAATCAACACGTACTAGAATATCACGCAGAGCATGCTTATGGGTCCTAGACTACCCGAACTTAATATAATAGTCGCTACGTACGGACTCTCGTCGCCTAGTGTGTACATAGCCCCCGAATATAATGACAATTAATTCAATTATTATACCTATGGGGACAATTCCCTCGTACAAGATTATAAAGGAGACTCACCTCGCTCCAAAGTGCACTCCAAATGCGAAGAACGAGTCCAAGCCCTCAATTCGGAGCCGAGCGATCCCAAACTAGTTGAACAAAGTAGGAACTAGTTAATACAGGTTCATAGGATAAATTCTAGCTATTTAAGAAATTTTCCAACCATTAACAAAGGTTTTCTAAAAATATGACCCCGGACCCACGTGCCCGGATTCCGAAATTTTTTGAAGGAAGTTATTCTCTGCAACCTAAGGATCAATAATATATGATTTCTAATTAATTCCATAACAAATTTCTTGGTTAAATTCAAGTTTTAGCAAAACTCTAGGTTTAGCTCTAACCCCTTTGATTTTGCTTAAGTTCTAGTGTTTAATCCACCTAAAATACAAGTATTAAACTAAGGATGGGTGGAACAAACTTACCTCTCAATGCTAAGTAAAGACCTTCTCTCTAAAGCTCCTAAATCGCCCAAAGGAGGAGTGAAAATATAAAAAAAAAAAAGAACGACTTAGAACCCATCTTTAATGAACCTCACTGGTTTAGTGATTTCCGCTTCTACGGTAAAGGGACCGCATCTGCGGAAAGAGGGAGGGAAAGCTGGGACCGCATCTGCGGTTCCTGGCTTGGCCCCCCTGGGCCACTTCTGCGGTTGCACATCTGTGGTACAAGAACCGTAGATGCGGTTATGACAGAAGCAGCAGTTCTTCAGCCCTCTTTCAAAATTTCCACTTCACTTGAGCCTCGAACGATTGATGCTCAGGTCTCCCGGGCGCTGCCCGAACATCTCGACAAGTCAGAAATCACGAGACAGACCTACTCGAACCTTCCAAACACCCAAAACAACGCTAATTCTAGAATTCACCCCCTAAAACAAAATGAATCAAATTCATGAACTTCAAGTTCTTAATTTTCCTCCAACGGGCCAAATCGCCCTAAATCTACTCAAATTGACATCAAATTTTACAAGCAAGTCTTAAATGATATTTCGAAATTGTACCAGGCTTCGAAACCAAAATATGAGCCAGATACCTAGGAAATCAATGATTTCTTAGTTTCTTTAAATCCTTACAACTTCAAATTAACAATTTCTAATAAAAATTTACTATTCGGGCTAAGGACCTCGGCATTCGATTCCGAGCATACGTCCAGGTCTTATATTTTCCTACGGTCCCTCCGGGACCGTCAAATCACGAATCCGGGTCTGTTTTCTCAAAATGTTGACAAAAGTCAAACTTAGTCTTTTAAGAAAATCTTAAGGAATCAAATGGGCATATTTCATCCGAAACTCTTCTAAATCCCAAACCAACCGTCCCAGCAAGTCGTAATTTAGCTAAAGCAAGCATGGGGAGTTTTATTTAAGGGAACGAGGTTCAAAAAAGCAAAACGACCAGGCAGGTCGTTACATTCTCCACCTCTTAAACAAACGTTTGTCCTCAAACAGACATAGAAAAGTACCTGAGCTGCTGAATAAATGGGGATATCTGCTCCGTACGTCCTCATCGGACTCCCAGGTCGCTTCCTCGACTGGTTGGCCTCTCCACTGGACCTTTACCGTAGAAATCCTTTTGGATCTCAACTGGCGACCTGCCTATCAACACTGGCACTTGGCTCCTCTTCATAGCCCAAGCTCTCATCCAGCTGAATAGTACTGAAGTCTGACACATGGGAAAAGTCGGCATGATACTTCCGAAGCATCGACACATGAAAAACTAGATGAACTCCCAATAATCTGGGTGGTAGAGCAAGCTCATAGGCAACCTCCCTAACTCTCCTCAACACCTCGAAGGGGCTAATAAACCTTGGACTCAACTTGCCCTTCTTTTCGAACCTCATAATGCCCTTCATGGGCGATACTTTCAAGAGAACCTTCTCGCCAACCATAAATGATACATCATGCGCCTTCTGATCCGTGTAACTCTTCTTTCTAGACTGAGCTGTGCGAAGCCTTTCTTGAATTAACTTCACCTTATCCAGGGCATCTTATACCAAATCGGTACCATACAACTTAGCCTCACCAGGCTCAAACCATTCGATAGGAGAACGACAACGGAAACCATATAGAGCCTCATATGGAGCCATCTCAATGTTGGACTGGTAGCTGTTATTATATGCAAACTCCGCCAAGGGCAAGAACTGATCCCACTGCCCTCCAAAGTCAATCACAATGCTCTAGGCATATTCTCTAAAATCTGAACTGTCCGCTCCGACTCCCCGTCGGTCTGAGGATGAAATGCTGTTCTAAGCTCTACATGGATCCCCAACTCACTGTGAACGGCTCTCCAGAAATAGGAAGTGAACAGAGGGCCTCTATTTGATATGATGGAAACAGGCACGCCGTGCAATCGGACTATCTCCCAAATATAAATTTGAGCATACCTCTCTGATGTATAAGTAGTAGCCACTGGAATAAAGTGGGCCGACTTGGTCAACCTATCAACGATGACCCATACTGAATCAAACTTCCGCAAGGTCTGTGGCAGCCCCACTATGAAATCCATGGTAATGCGTTCCCACTTCCACTCTGGTATAGGCATCTGCTGAAGTAGGCCACCCGGCCTCTGATGTTCATACTTGACCTGCTGGCAATTCAAACACTTAGTCACATACTCTACTATGTCTTTCTTCATCCTTCGCCACCAGTAACGCTGCCTCAAGTCACAAAACATCTTCGAAGCTCCCGGGTGAATAGAATATCGCAAACTGTGTGTCTCATCTAGGATCATCTTCCTCAGACCATCAACATTAGGAACACATAGGCGACCCTAGAGTCACAAAACACTATCCTTGCCAATAGAAACTTCCTTGGCACCTCCCTGAAGCACCATCTCTTTGAGGACCGCCAAATGTGGATCATCGAACTGTCGAGCCTTTATCTCCCCCAGTAATGAAGACTGAGCTACCACACATGCAAGAACCCGGCGGGGCTCCGAAATGTCGAACCTCACAAGCCTGTTAGCCAATGACTGAATGTCCAGAGCTAGTGGTCTCTCCGCCGCTGGAATAAATGCCAAACTACCTATACTCTTCGCCTTTCTACTCAAGGCATCCGCGACCACGTTCACCTTGCCTGGATGATAAAGAATAGTGATGTCATAATCCTTTAGTAACTCAAGCCACATGCGCTGCCTCAAATTAAGATCCCTCTACTTGAACAAATGCTGCAAGCTGTGATGATCGGTATAAACCTCGCATGAAGCCTTGTATAGGTAGTGCCTCCATATCTTAAGAGCATGAACAATCGCTGCCAACTCCAGATTGTGCACAGGATAGTTTTTCTCATGAATCTTCAGCTGACAAGAGGCATATGCAATAACTCGCCCCTATACACAACCCAAGCCAATGCGTGAAGCGTCACAATACACTGTATAAATCCCTGAACCGGAAGGCAACACAAGGACTGGTGTTGTAGTCAAGGCTGTCTTGAGCTTCTGGAAGCTCGCCTCGCAATCATCGGACCAATGAAAAGGAGCACCCTTCTGAGTCAATCTAGTCAGAGGTGATGAAATAGATGAAAAGTCCTGCACGAACCGCCTGTAATAACCTGCTAACCCCAGGAAACTTCTGATCTCGGTCTCTGAGGTGTGGCGTGGCCAACTCTGAACTACCTAAATCTTCTTGGGGTCTACCTTAATACCCTCTCCTGACAAAATATGCCCCACAGACTCTAGCCAAAACTCACACTTGGAGAACTTAGCATATAGCTTCTGCTCTCGCAAGGTCTAGAGCACTACTCTCAGATGCTGCTCGTGCTCCCCCAAGCTACTTGAGTATTTCAAGATGTCATCAATGAAGACGAGATGAAGGAATTAATATAAGGCCTGAAAACCCTGTTCATCAAATCCATAAATGTTGCTAGGGCATTAGTCAAGCCAAAGGACATCACCAGAAACTCATAATGGCCGAATCTAGTTCAGAATGCAATCTTCGGAACATCCGAGTCCAGAATCTTCAGTTGATGGTACCCTAACCTCAAGTCTATCTTAGATAACACCCTCGCCCCCTGCAACTAGTCGAACAAATCATCGATACAAGGCAACAGATACTTGTTCTTGATGGTGAACTTGTTCAGCTGGCGGTAGTCAATGCACATCTGTATAGTCCCATCTTTCTTCTTCACGAATAACACCGGTACACCCCAAGGCGATACACTGGGTCTCATAAACCCCTTTTCTTACAACTCCTCAAGCTGCTCCTTCAGTTCCTTCCACTCCTTAGGAGCCATACGGTACGGTGGGATAGATATAGGCTGGGTACCCAGAGCCAAATCGATATAGAAATCAATATCACGATCTGGTGGCATGCTAGGAAGATCAAAAGGAAATAAATAGGAGAACTCTCAGACTATGGAAACTAAATCATTCATCGGAGACTCTGTTTTAGTGTCTCGAACATAAGCTAGATAGGCCAAACACCCTTTCTCGACCATGCGCCGAGCCTTCAAGAAAGAAATAACCCTACTAAGGGTATCAAATATGGAACCCTTCCACTCTAACCTCGACAGCACTGGCATCACTAGTGAAACAGTCTTGGCATAGCAATCTAGGACAGCGTGATATGGAGACAACCAATCCATGCCAAGGATGACCTCAAAATCGATCATATCAAGTAACAAGAGGTCTGCTTTAGTCTCGAAGCTGCAGAATATGACCACATAGGACCGGTAGACCCAATCTACAACCACAAAATCACCCACAGGAGTGGACACATGAATAGGAGTGCCAAAAGGCTCTGGAGAAATAGCCAGGAAATGAGAAAACAGAGATGATACATATGAATAGGTAGACCCTGGGTCAAATAACACCGAAGCATCTCTACAACTAACGGAGATAATACCTGTCATGACAGTGTCTAAGGCCAATGCATCTGGCCTAGGTGAAAGAGCAAAGAATCTAGCTGGAGCACTGGCTGGCTGGCCCCCGCCAGACTAAGCAGTAGCTGGCTGAACTCTCCCCGTCTGACATTCACCTCTAGGTCGGCCCCAACCAGCCTGTCCTCTAACTCTAGGTGGCTAGGCAGCTGGTGCTGAAATCATGGGCTGCTAACCCTACTGTACGGCCTTGCCCCAAAGCCTGGGGCAGGTCCTCTTCAGATGACCCTGTCACACCTCTTTTTTATGGCGCTTACACCCCGGCTAAAGGGAATATATATATATAAGCATAAAAAGAGTTTTTCCAATTAAAGGACGGTCGGAATGGGATTGGTTATTTA
>MU682932.1:79092-105213 GCA_026770625.1 Nicotiana glauca | reverse complement strand
GGTAAGTTGAGTGTTCATGATTAATAAAGTGAGTCGGTGAATTTGTATGAAGCATAAACAGAAGGGATTCCATCATTGGGCATGTTCAGGACGTAGGCCCCGATGACCGAGGCGTAAGTTTCACGAAACTAAGCCCCACGCATAAACCCAGAAAGGTTTTACGAGTGCTACGCCTCGGGGCGACTGCCTTTTAAAATAAAGGGCTAAAGTTGATTGGTGAGTACAAATTTAGTATTCAGGCAAGACGCACCTTCTTTTAGTAAGATATAATATTACTTCCTAGTTTTTCTTATCTAAACTCTAAACGTAATAACTATACTTAGTACTTATTCCTTTCCAATATAAATGATACCTTTTTCTTTTTATTAGTCCGTCAAAAAAAAATGACACTCTTAAAATTTTAGAAATAATTTAATTTAAAATTTTTTATTTATTTTTAAAAATAAACCTTTATAATCATATGAACATTATGATATTTTTAAGAATACATGTTTCAAAAATCTTCTTATTACATAAATAATTATAGAAGATTATTTTATTAAGAATAAGTGAAAAGTTTAAGTTACATTACTTTTATATAAAAAATTGCGTTCCTTTTAGAAATTGACGGACTTAAAAAAAATATTATCACACAAGAAACAAGGTCTCGTCTGCACACTCTAAAAACTCAACCATTTCATCAACTTGTACTCATCTATATATTTATTTCTTTCCCATGATAAGAAAAAAGACAAAAGGGAAAGAAGGCAAGCAGAGGGTGGTAGCAGGAAGGAAGAGGACGTGTCCAAAGACGCACAAAAAATGTCTAGCAAGATTTCCTAATGGCTTCGAACGTGTCGACATGCAATGCTACGTGGTATCATTTTTCTTCAGCTGGCGCCTCAATTTCCCAGGCCATATAAATGTGCCTTAATTAATTCCTTCTTATCGAATTGGATATTTCATAAATCAAGACTGAAAACCAGATAGAGGAAAATGGCTCAGATGACAATAGACGCTCAAAATGAGAAAATAGAATATTTTGAGCTGTTGAGTGGACACAAAATTCCTGCTATTGGTTTAGGCACATGGAGAGCTGAAAATGCAAAGGACTCTGTTTATACTGCTATCGTTGAGGTACTCTCTCTACTCCACTCCACCCCTTTTTGGTTTTCTTAATTTATGATGTATACATATTCTTTCTGTCCATCTGTATTCCTGTTTTTCGGTGATTTTTATATAACTTAACTGCCTGTTTGGATTGTTGTTGTCCTCATTTCGTTATTATGTATCCTTCAGTATCGTATTGTAATATATTGTATTGTGTTGTTGGAGTAATGTTTGAATAAACTGTATTGTTTGTAGTGGTTTTGAAACAGTTTTCTTGTTAAAGTATCATTCTGTATTGTATTATATTGTTAATCTATTCTATTTTTGGATACTGTACGGTGGGCATTTGCATCTATACCCGCTTTTTGTGTCACATTTTAACTTGTGTACACTTTGCAAAAAAATTGCAAGCGTACCCGATTTTTCACATAACTTCAGCACAGCACACGGGGCTGAAGTAGCAAAGGCAATTACGCAAAACTTCTCTAGAGCTGAAGTTTTCTTAAAAGAGATCCTTTTTTCCTCTTGAATGTATGCTTTCACTGCAGCTATTGTATCCTCTCGTTCAACCATTACAACAAGCACGACCATCTTTAGTTCTGTGATACTTGTAAACGTTTTCGAATTTCTCTTTACATTTCTTGGCACTTCTATCATAACCAAGGTCAGCCAATTTCCTGCACATAACAATGAAAACAATTGGAACAAAACAAATATACAAATCTAACTAATACCTCATCTTATCTTGTAGAGTATTCATCGTTTTCTTAATAAAAACAACATCTCATACTTGTATTTACCACATAAAAATTAAAACTGGAAAAAAAAAGGTTAATTTTTGGACTAAAACTAATAACCGGAAAAAAAGAAAGAAGAAGAACAAGAAGAAAATGAAGGAGGAAGAGGAGAAAGGAGCTGAAGTTGTTTAAAAAGTGTGTACAAGTTAAAAGTTTTTAAAAAATGGGTATAGGTTAAATGGAGGCGCGCCCCGTGCAATTTTTACCTATATAGTTGATGTCGTTTAATGCAGTAACAATTTTCTTGTTTGATTTGACAGTACTGGCTGTACTGTACTGTATCATAACTAATAATCTTACTACCATAAATATTAGATTTATCAATAATTCAAAACTCTATAGTGAAAAGATATGATTACAAAACGAGATAGTAGAAGTGGCTAGAAGGAAGAGTAATATATGCGGAGTAACTTGTATACAATGGCGACGAGGAGTAGTGCTAATGAGGAAGGACTGCTTTAATATGATACAGTAAACAATTCAAACTCCCAAAAAAAAAAAAAAAAAAAAAAAAAAGAGGAGTAATAGTGGCACTTAAAATGGAGTTAAAAAAGAAAAGATAAAAATAAGGTTAAGGATAACACATTATTATATTACTAAGAGCTAAATGGAAAGAGAAATGAAGTAACAAATCCATCACACCAAGTTGGTCAATACGATAAAGTGCGTCTTTAATCGTTACATAAAAATGAGATTTGATAATACAATACAATAACAACGTCGAATGGTTTAAAATAGCAATACAATACAGCCCCTTGAAAATTAGTTCTTTTATATTTTACTTTTCTATTTCAAATTTATGCTGTTTCTGAGGTCATGGACCTACCCCTACGGGCGATGCTCATGTTATTTGCGCCTAAAGTAAAATTAGTGGAAGTATAACTCACGCCTATAGGAACAATCATCTTCAGGAATTTTGCATTTGAAATTGAAGTAAAGTCATCAAACGGAAGTTAGTGTATTGATACAGGTAAGTTTGTGATATGAGATTTGTTTGAGGATATTGCAAAAGAAGTATTTGGACATGAGATATTTTGGCTTTGTTTCTTTTATCCTTTGTGGAATTGCTCAGTGCAAAAGCCTAATATCCTGGATTTTAATATGCTTGTTTTGGATATTATCGGCTATATACATTAGAATATGCTCATGTATGTATTTACTAAGCTTTATAAATTCTTACTGTATTAGTTATATTGGTCCAAAATCAGTTATCCACTCAAGCAAGCAGAATCTAAGGAAATATAGAAATGCAATAAATCGATACTCCTAGTCGGTTATAATCTTCTAACATTAATTGGTTATAATCGTCTAACATTTTTCTTTTGGTGAGAGCTGATTAGGAAAGATATGGCGTTGCTGAGGACATGACTATGGATAGGAAGGTGTGGAGGTTGAGAATTAGGGTAGAGGGTTAGGTAGTCGAGCTTTGTCTTTGTTTCGTTACAGTAGCTTTAGTACACCATCTAGTGTCTCTATGTATTTTTGCCTTTTTGGACTTCTATTATTATTTGTGGTTGCCTTCGCTTCGGTTTTAAATGTACTAGCTAGTGATAATTATGTGTTTTCGCCTGTTTTTATGATTGGTTTGCTTGTCATTGGCCCTTCCCTTTATCTTCCCTAAAACGAGGGTATACCAGAAACAGCCTTTCTGCCTTTTAAAGCTAGGGGTAAGGTTAAAACACCACTTGTGTGAATACACTGGGTTTGTTGTTGTTGTATACTGTGAGCAGAACTTCAAAACTCAGTACTTATTCTACCTCTCCGTTAAAAAAATCCTAAATAATGTCTTGTGTAAATTGCTTTTTAAAAATTTTACAATAGATTTTGCGTCATTCCTTCTTTTGTGTTGAGTCATTAGCATCTTTTACAATCTCCATTACCCAAAGCTTGGTCCTTGGAGCATGAAAGTCAAACTTGCAATGATAATACCTTATGAATTAAGCGTCTCGAGGTAATCAGCATGTATTTTGATTAGAAAAATTGATGATTTAAAATTGCTTTTTATGATAATGCTCTGGCTATGGCTGCAGGCTGGCTACAGGCATGTGGATACAGCGGCTGAGTATGGAGTCCAAGAAAAGGTACTTTTAATTTGTTAGTTTTCTTTCAAATCGTTGATCTACATCCAAGTAATATCTTTTGTATAATTGTTTGACATGCACTTAGACGCACATACCGAAAGAAAAGAGGCTTACAAATGCTTCTTTTGATTCATGAGAGTAAGGAATACTATGTTGTTTGCTTAGTAGAAAATCTTGGACATAGTCAAGAATGTTGCAGATATGCAGTGTTCCAACCAAAGTAATTGGTAGAGAATGATGTCGTCTAGACTTAGGATCAACGTGCAATTATGAAATTTATTAACTAAAATAGATGGCTAATGACATTAAAAAAAAATATTCTTATATAGGTTGGCCGTGGAATCAAAGCAGCTATACAAGCAGGAGTAGAGAGATCATCCCTGTTTGTCACATCTAAACTATGGTATTAGGGAAACTATGCTAAGTTATTTCAGATCCCTAGGAGTTTTTACGTACAGTATGCAACTGCACAAATTATATGGATATAGGGTGATTTTATTGGTGTTGTTTTAGGTGTACTGATTTGTCACCGGAGAGAGTTCGCCCAGCATTGATGAAGACTCTCAATGAACTGCAACTGGATTATCTTGATCTCTATCTGGTACTACTTCACGCTCCTTTCTTTCTGTGGTATTTGGTTTCAGTATAGAAATCTAATTGAGGTATCTGAACTTTCTGCCGAAGATCCATTGGCCGTTCCGTCTAAAGGACGGAGCGAGCAGACCTCCAAAGGTGGGGGAAGTGTCCGACTTTGACTGGGAAGGCGTTTGGAGAGAAATGGAGAAGTTGGTGATGGACAAACTCGTTCGAGATATTGGAGTATGTAATGTTACGGTCAGGAAACTTAATAAGCTCTTAGATATTGCCCTGATAATGCCTTCAGTATGCCAGGTCAGTTCTTGTCTTTTAACTAATGGTATCAATGGCATCGTACTTATGGGTGATCCTATGTACTCAGATGGAGATACACCCTGGATGGAGAAATGAAAAAATGTTCGAGGCTTGCAAAAGAAGAATAGCATCCACGTCACAGTAAGTAATTGAAGCTCTGTGCATCACATACATTAACAACGTGACAAGATTGACATTGGACCTAAAGTGTACTATTTTCGATCATACGAGTTCGAAAGATAAAAGAAAAAAACACAAATGCCTTGGTTCAAACGTGTGACTAGTAGCTTTACTCGAATGTTTTATAGCCATTACTTTTGTACTTTAGTGATCCTAGTAACTCATGGAAGCCATATCAGAGTTGATGTCCTTGCTCGTAATAGTAGTTATATGTGGTTCTACCACAGTCATGAGTCTTCATTTATTGTCATCAATGAAGTTGGAACTTTCAGAAGTTTACTTCGGACTGGAGGGCAATCCTTCCAGTGAAATCGCCTACTCCAAACAGATAAACGTGAACAAATCGAGTAACCATGTTAAAGGAATTTGATGCATTCGCAATCCCCTTTCCTTAGATCAGGTTAGCTTCTTCAGCCTTTGAAGTAATAAGGAGGCTGTGAGCATCACGAGCAAAGACGTGTCAGAAGTGAAAGCCCCTTAGATTATTGAACATAAATCTATGCTTTATGTAAATGCTTTTGTATTAACTAGCAATAGTTTCCAGGCATATTCGCCTCTTGGTTCACGGGAAATTGATCTTATACATCATCCCGTGGTGGAGAGGGTAGCAGGAAAGGTAAATAAATCACCAGGACAGGTGCTAGTGAGGTGGGCTATACAAAGAGGAACCAGTACAATTCCCAAATCTGATCACTCTGAAAGAATCAAAGAGAACATTAAGGTGTTCTCGTGGGAAATTCCAGAGCAAGATTTCCTAGCCCTTTGTGATATCCCAGATCAGGTACTTCTCTCTTGTCATTTAAGATTCTAAGCATTATTCTGCAATACAAAGAGTCAAATTGGTGATGTTGGAAGAAAGAATTTTATCGAGTGAAAAAATAGTATTGACGACTTTATTGGTATAGTGCGTAAGCACACTGACTTTAATGTGAAAAAATATAGCCGGGTATATTTGTTATTACAAATTCGGTCATCACACGTGAAGTTAGGCCCTAATCGTTAGCCCTGATCGGAACCATGCATGTAAAGATCTGCCGAGTTTCTTATTCCTTGGTTCTGCAGGCACGAGTATTGGACGGAGAAGAATTGTTCGTGAACAAGACAGACGGGCCTTACAGGAGCGTAGCAGATATTTGGGACCATGAAGTTTAATAAGTTTTCACTTGAAACATTGTTCCATTTGGTTCTTTTAGTTTATGTAAAGAATGAGTGTGTGGTGGGTCACCATAATAAAGTCCTTGTCCAGGAATTGAAACATGTTTTTGGACTAGCTATTGTCTTTCCAAATTCTGTAATTTTCGTGCAATTTTTACAAAAGAGTGGCTTTTCTCAGTTCTCTCTGTGTGGCAGTGAGACCGACTTTTATTTTTTGCAACTAGAATGGCAGTGGTTGAAGTCGGGGGGCGGACCCACGTGAGGGGTCACTGGCACCCTCTAGGTTCAGGAAAAATTATGTACTGTATATATCTTTTATATATGTAACCTATAATAATTTAATTGTGCCCCCTAAAGAGTGGTTTGCTCCATCGTTGCAATGGTTCAGCCGGCTTTTAAAGTTCCATTTGCTTGCTCCTAGATCCAGGATCGAGACCAGACCAATGTTTATTATATCTTTTTTCCTTTTTTAATTGAACGATAATGTAGTAGTCAACTTGGTTTATTTATTTTTTAATTCAAACATTAATTTTGTACTACACATAGAAGTTACTTAGTTTTTTTTTTTTTTAAATCTCTCCATCTAAGCTCCAAAACTTAATTTCTCTTCACGATTAGTTTTTCATATTTTCTACATAAAATAGTCAAAAACTCTATTGGAGATACATCTTTTAGACTGTGAAAAGTTAATATGGAGACATAAAAATAATGATTAAAAACAGTAGGAAAGGGGGATAAAATATTTCATTAACTAGTTTCATTAGTCTATAATTTTTATTATTATTTCATTTAGAAAAAATAAAGACAACTAAAATCCTTCTTCCTTCAAACGTTTACTTTGGCAAAGTAGCAAGTAGAGGTGTACAAACGAAACCGACAAACCGCACCAACCCGATAATCCGAGTCAAACCGAGAAAAAAAATTCGATTATGGGTTGGTTTGATTTGGTTTGGTGTTGGAAAAAAAAACCCAACCATAATTGGTTTGGTTTGGTTTTAACTAAAGAAAGTCAAACCGAAACCAAACCAACCCGACATTACATATACATAAATTTTAGATATATTTAATATATAAATATACTTATTGTGATGTAATTTATAAATCTTTCTTAAAAGATTTTATAATTTTATTTTTTGAGGTCTTATTTTAATGTTTTACTTCGAACTTTTGAATGTTCCAATAAGTTTTATAACCATTAACATTAGTAAATTAAATAGTGCTAACAAAAGCCCAAGCCAAAATCAAATCAATACTATAATTCTAAAAAAGACATTTAATTCAATAATGCGAACGGGAATGTATTGAACATCTATTTTTTATTTTGCAATAATTTAGATAAAAATGCATAATCTATTTTTATTTTTTCTTTAGCGTTTAGTCATGTATTTAATAATCCCTTATTAGTCTATTTATTTAGCATGACTTAGTACTCTTAGATTATGTTTATATGGCTTTTTAATTAGCAATATTTATATTACATAATTTTATTATCTTTATTGTTGAATATTTTAGGATAATGTCATGACATATCTCATATTTCGTATTATTTTCTTGGAAAATACTTTATATAGTTGTATATTACTAGGATTAAAGAAATATTTTGAGTACAATTTATATGTTTTGTTCTACGAAGATTTTACCGGAAACAAAAACCTGAATAACCCGAAAACCCGAGAAAACCCGAGAGCGAAAAACCCGAGTTTTATTGGTTTGGTTTGGTCTTTAGATTTAATAATCCGACACAATTGGTTTGGTTTGGTAATTGTGAAATCCGAACCAACCCGACTTATATACACCCCTAGTAGCAAGTATCTGTTGATTCTGCGATGTCGGTTGACACTTTTTGGATTGCTTATAGACCTTTATTAGTCTTGATTTTATTTAAATTTTAAATATTCTTTTGGCTACAAATTTATAATTATTAAATTTTCAAAGAGTTGAACGCCAGATTTTTTTGTAACTACTATTATTTTTATATTTACATTAAAGATAATAGTGCTCTTACAATATTCAAATCCTAGGTCCGCCTCATATTGAAGTAATACGATGTTGCAGATATCTTACTAGTGATTGTGAAACTGGTCTACGACTGTCTGTGTCGATCATATATATATTCATACCCTACCACCCTCCCACCCTCTCTCCCCACAGGATCCTTTTCACTTCTCTATTAACTATTAATCTGGGTGCAGAAGACCGTCATTTTTTACGTAATTGAGGTAGGCAAGCAAGGTTATTTCTTCAAACAAGTGTCCAGCCCTTTGTCTAACTGTTCCGCTTTTCAAAATTTATTTATTACAGATTAATTTCTTTACTTCAAATTATAATAATTTGTCTAGTAGTCTCCTCATCATGTTAGATTATCTTTGAGTACGGTATATTGAATTGAATCATTATGGACCAAACGGAGAATATATGATAATGATGATTCACATAAGAACCTCAACTAACTTGGATGCGATGTAGTCATAATAGAATATCTAGAGTGGCAACGGGCGAGTTGGGTCGGATATAAGCAGGTCGAAAGTGGGTAACTCAAAAAATAGATAAATTATCGATCCAATCCATATTTAATATGCATAAAAAATAGGTTATTCGACGAATAATACATAAATCCATATTATTTATGGCTTTTTGAATATGATCATTTATGGGAGAATTTTTAGTTTCTCAAACTTCAGACAATTTGAGCTTTACAAATATAAAAGTTAAATCCATTAGTTATCTATTAGTTATCTATTTTTAAGTGAATAATATGGTTCTTATCCATATTCGACCTGTTTTTAAAACTTTCATTATTCAATTTATTTTTTAATAGATAATATGGATGGATAACTATTTTATTTTAAGCATTTTACCACCTCTAAGAACATGTAGGAAGATTCATATAGCTGACACGAACTAATTTGGGAAATGAGTAGTTGCTGTAGTATTCTTTTCATCATTGCTTATGTCACTGTAATTGATATAAATTCGAACGGTAAGAACTAAGAATTACTTGTTCTCGACTTCATGAATTTCGTAGTAAAAATCTCGACTTATGTGAATCTCGGCCAAATTTTCGAGACTGAATCATACCTCAATAACTGAAGAAGTATTGCACTGCAAGTAAGGGTGTCATTACTTTATTAGGCGATATTAAAAGGAGTTAATTTCATAGAATTGAACTTTTGTATTTGTTATTTAAAAGTTGCTTCTTTTTTTTTGTCACGTAAAAATCATTTAACTTTGTGTTCATTACTCAAAAGTCACTGCTCTTTTTTTCGTTACACATAAACTATTTTACTTTGTTCTAATTATTAGGGGTGTACATGGACAGGGTTGGTTTGGTTTTTACCAAAACCAAACCAAACCAACTATATCGGTTTGGATTGGTTTGGTTTTGTCGGGTTTTTCGGGTTTTCGGGTTTTTTATTACATGAATATTATTTCAACTTACTTTGTTAAAATTATAGATAAAGCTTTGATAAGTGAATATATGTTTAGTAAATATGAAAAAAATTGACAAACATATGATCTATTAAAATATTCTAATGGGAGATTTTCTTTAGTAACAAATGATAGTTATTTTCTTAGTCCTCTAACAATAATTTTTTGTTAATTTACGCTTTCAGGGTTAATACATGAGAGGATCCCAAATATTTTTACATTTTTTAAAAAAAAATCACTATAAACTCTTAAAAATATAAATAAAATTTATATATTTATATGTCGGTTTGGTTTGGATTTTTTTACTCAATACCAAACCAAGTCAAATCAAACCTAGTCGGGTTTTTTAATCGATTTGGTTTAGTTTTTCGGTTTGGTGCAATTTTCCGGTTCGGTCTAAACACCCCTACTAGTTATCACAAAGGTCACATTTGACAAGATTTTATAAAACTTTCAACTAAAAAGTCTATTATGCCCTTGGCATTATAAATTCTCCAATTTATGTAATACATTCTAGATTATATATTTATAATATATTTTTACCTAGAAATTTTACTTATAATTAAAATAATTTTATATTTTTTTTATAATATATTAGTACGTTTAATTGTCCCATGATACTAAATTTGTATAATCATATGAAAGCATGAACATATTTTCAAATAAGAAAATGACAAAAAATTATTTGAAACAAAAAAAAAAAAATTTGTTTAACAATTGATAGTTTTTTATAGTCAGTAAAACTTTTAGTTTTTTTTAAAAGATATTTGAGTTTAATATTAAATTTTAAGCTTTATCTGTTGATATTATTTATTTGAAGCTGTTAATCTGATGTGTGAGTTTATTAAATGTTGGTATTTTATTTATTGGATTAACGAATATGAATTGATTGTTAAATCTGTGAGCTTTGATTTTATAATTCTTATTAAAAATATTTCATTAGGAGTGGTTAAGAATGTTGATGTTAGATTTGTTCATAGTAAAGTTACTCACAAATTTAATACGCTACTAATATATCTTAAAAATTAACATTAAAGAAAAATTAAATATATGAATATATTATAAAAGTGATAAATAAAATAATATTAAGTTATTTTAGCTATAGATAAAATATCTAGGTAAAAATATATTATATAGGAGTAATATATTATCCAGAATGTATTATATAAACTGAAGGATTTATAATGTCAAGGGCATAATAGACATTTCATGTGAAAGTTTTATAAAATCTTGTTAAATGTGACTTTTGTGATAAGTAGAGCAAAGTAAAATGATTTTTGTGTAACAAAATAAAGAAAAGTGACTTTTGAGTAATGAACACAAAATTAAATGATTTGTATGTAACAAAAAAAAGTAATTTTTGGCTAACAAACACAAAGTTTAATGACTATCGATACAATTAACTCTATTAAAAGATAACAAGTGTCTACGTGTAAATGTAATATTCCAGGCAAAGAATGGTGCCAACTATATCTTCTTTAATCTCACTTATTTTCTATCCTTGCATTCTTATTTTTTATGGTAGGAGGGGTTGCTCTGATGGTAAGGAGGGAATGTTGCTGAAGGTCTGTTTGGAAACAGCCTCTCTACCCCAGGGTAGGGATAAGATCTGCCTACACACTACCCTTTCCAGATCCCACTAAGTAGGATTATACTGGGTTATTGTTGTTGCATTCTTATTTTTTATGACTGAAACTTAGAACCAGCGAGATTGTTGGCAAAAAGTAAGTAAAAGTAACTCTGCTTCAAGTCGTGTTTCCAGTAACACAAGAAAAACACTCCATTAGTATAATTTGAAAGTACTCAAAAGAGGATATAAACAAAGGAAAAGTCAGATTTTTGTTGACCGTTATGAACTCTTTTGCTATTATCAGTACCTAGCATTTAAAAGCTTAACACTAACACGATTACAACAACTTTTATGTATATTTGGTTGGATTGGATGGGTTTACAAGCTTAAACATAGTTGATTTGGTTATGTCTATACACCCCTACATCACAACATCAGTCTATCTAAAACTTTCAACATCTGGACAGGGAGCAAAATCGTTAATCACATAAGGTCAATAAGAAACAAAACCAAGGAAATTACCTACATACGACAACAAATGAACCAAATTCTTACCATCCTCAAAAGTTCCTAGGCATAGATATTTTAGAAGCAAGGATCCTAGATTGGAAGAAAAACAAAGATTGTTTAAACAGGCCACAGTTCAGAGCAAATATCCATTTTGAACCTTCCCCCCACCAGTCAAAATACCAGACAAAAAACAAGTTTTAACTCAAAACTCACATGAATTCATGCAAATTTTGCCCAACTTGTCTGAATTGAAACAGAAAAAAAGAAGTAACATATCTCAGCTGAACGTTTTTACTCTATTTCTACGTGCTAGCTAACACATAGTCGTGTGCTCGCAACTGTTATTGTACAAGCAAATGAATTAAACAACACGAACGTGATACAGATGATATTTGCCTACAACGACATGTATAAAAAGGATGACATTTTTCCTGCTTGTGTGAGAATTACAAAGAGAAATAAGAAAAAACTAAAGCTACTGAAACTATGCTGGATTATTGAAGATCACCACCACTGATGAACAAGAACTCCACTTTCTCTTAGAGAAGTAAAGAGATCCAAGCATTGGCCATATGTATGCTCATACTTAGAAGACCTCTCCCCAGGACAGCATTTCTGCCACCTATTGTAATGGCATTCAAGAAAAACTTCATCAATCAGGCAAATCGCCCCCGTTTCAAACAATCTGGGAATCAAATCAAATTCAGTGCCTTCAACGTCCATCTTCATCACGACATAATCCCTCTCTGATACACTACTCTTCAACCATTCAGCAAAGTCAAAGCCTTGGATCAAATCCACCTCACTTGCAGAGTTACTAGAAGATTCAACAGGTTGAATTCTTCCCATCCCTCGCCCTTTTGCCACGTCTTTATGACCCGGGTCTTGATTAATCTCAAACGACAACGTCTCATTCCTCACCCAAGCAGCATAGGGCAACAAAGTCACCCCTTTTTTACCCTCATACTGCCCGTGGAATGTCTTGTCAGCCTCAATAGCATATATCTCAAATGTCTTATTCTGTTTCGGATACTGCTTCTTAAACCAACTCACAATGCTCGAACCGTAACTCCTCGCCCCAACATCAACATACACATACCTCGGCTTAAAACTTATATCCGCCATGGACGACAAGTACTTTATTTTCTGTGCATTCTTCTTTAGAGTAATCCATGGTTTCTTAGGTTCCTCTTTAATCAAAGGCTCAGCTTTTTTAATCAGCTTCAGTTTATAATCCGGAACATTACATTTGTTCTTCGAATCACTAATCACTTCTTTTTCAACATATACATCCCCAAAAACAACCTTTTTCATAACAATCTCACGAATAGTATTTGAATCAGAACCATCAATATTCCTAGACTTGACCAATATACAACAGTTAAACAAATGAAGGAATGAATTGAAACTGTACGTATCTTTAGAACCTGTTGTATGGACCACCAAAAACCCTTCGGGTTTCAGAGTCCGACAAATCTCCGCCGCGAAATCCCCCGGCTTCGTCGACTTATCTATCATTCCGGCACCGGAAAATATGAAATCAAATGTATTATCTTCAAAAGGCTGTTTAACAGCTTTACCTGTAATAACCAAAGGCTTTGAGCCTTTCTTGTATATCCCAACCGAGTCGGCGATCCCAATTTCCTTTAAAGCGAAAACATCAGCACCTACTGGAGTTTCAACGCAAAGGGTCTTCGAATTCGGGCTCAAAAACCCCTCTGCAACAAGATCCTGAAACACAGAAGAATAGAAACGGGCCGATTTTTGGAAATCTGGGCTGGTCCATAGATCGGGAAGTTTGGGCTTCGCCGGAGCAGATTTTTCGCTTGTCGTCATGACCGCTGATACAGACTCGGTCAGCTGCCCGACGCCGGAGGTAATAACATTCAGATTTTCGGGCAGGGAGAAGAAACAAAAATCGCCGAGGTCACAGGTTTCGCCTTTGAGAGTCACCACGTAAGCAAAACGACAACCAAGAATCACAACACAAAATAGAAACAAACGAACCAACACATTCCTTAAAAAACCCGGCTTTCCCGTACTATGATCCATCAAACACCGTATTCTTGTGTATTTTTTGTAAATATTATCAACAAAAATTGGAAAATACAAAAGTGAAAGGAGCTAAAATTGGAAAATAGAAAAGATGGGATTACCGAGAACAGAAACGAGCAGAGGTATGATTAGCGCCGATAAGAGAACGGTGAGACATGGGTTTTGAAAAGGGTAAAATTAAAGGGGCATAAGGGGTTAACATTTTTGGTAAGAAATAAGAAAACTGTATGATTTGTAGGCGAAATTTACTCTTTTGTATATTTCTTTATCTACAAATCCGAAACCCAAAACCCAATTTATAATTTTCTCACTGGGATTATGAAGAAATCAACAAAACTCAGTTCCTAAAAATTGCTGGTTTCGGGATGTGTAGAGAGAGAAAAGAATGAAGAAAAATGAGTTGCAGGGGCTAGAGAGAGAGGGAGATAAGAAGAAAAAGGGTGTGAAGATGACGGGAATTTAGTTAGGGTGGCGTGGGCCCCGGGTGACGGCGTGGGAGAATGCTTTTGGGTAAATTTAACAGCGAAAGGAGTTTGGGTCTGACTACTCGGTTTAGAGTGCACTTCTTGTTAATTACGGTTTTGCCCTCTGCAAATTTTACTTATGTGCATAGACATATTTATTACTTAATTGTAATTAAAAGTATGTATTTTCGTTTTTATTCTCCACTATTAAAATTAGACTAGTATAGTACCCGCGCGATGCGCGGAAAAAGTTGAGACAAAAATTATAATAAATAATTTTCTTACCTGGTTGACGGTCTCATATTTCTATATTTGATCAATTGTATACCTCAAGAAATCCTTGTGTCGCATTAACTTTTCCTTTTTCATTTGGTCTTTTGCGGGGTATGCATTTTTTCACTTTTCTTTTTATAACACCATACTTGTGCATCTTCCAAATTGTTACAATTCTTCTACTGTGTTAAATGGATACTCTATTTCAAGTGTTACAGTATGTTATCAAGTGTAAGTTAAAAAAAATATGTGCTGCAAATCTTATTTGTATGCCACCTTATCAATTTATTTAACATGATGACTTAGACACAACTCATTACTGTATGTAAGTGAAAACGCTAACAAACTGTAGTTATCAAGTTATGGTATCGCACAAAATCAAAACCAAACTTAAAATACCAGACCATACCGTTAACAGAAATAACGTAAAGACTTTGAGAAGGATTACTGTGAGGGTACTATTTTATACTTAAGCTTTCATTACTGGATTGTTGAACCTCTTTTTTGATGTAGGATGATCAGGAGCATTTTGATTCAATACTATTTATAGGTTGACATGCTAAAATGAGATTACATAGTAAGGCATATCACAAAACAGTAAAAGCAGTTAAAAAGACATACTTTACTACCACAAATAATGTTGAAATGGTTGAAATATGTCGTCCATAGGTCTAAAATTTTCAAACTAACTAAAACAGAAAAGTTCAACAGCATAAACGTGTCATCCTGATTAAAATACATTGTTCATAACTAATACAACTACTAATAAGACTAATCAGACAGTTGACGCTTTCTCCAAGCGTTACATTTGCAAACACCGTATGTTGTTTTCTTCTTCTTAAATGGTCTTTTGATTTTATGTCCTGACATCTGTGTATTCGGATCTTCTTCAACCACTGTCGCGACATTAGTTAAACTTATCTTGGCAGGTGTATTTGCAATATCGATTAACTCATTCTCTTCAGTAGAATCCTGCATATATAAAATAAAAAAATATGTAAAAATAAGTAGTGAAATTATAATTTCTATAGCTTTATTAATGTATACCTTGAAAATTTTTATTTAGATTAGTCAATAATGTAAACAAATATTAATAATGAGTTTCCAGCTTCCTATAAAATAGAAAAAGTTAACTTTCACAACTATTAAAGTTATTAAAAAATGTCCACATGTCTAAATTTACTTGAAAATATATCATTATAGATATATAAGTATGTGCCATACTAAAGGAATAACTAAAAGTGATCGATGTATTTACCTCGCATTCCTTCTCTGCATCAAAGAGTTGATTATTATTGAAGTCAGGTTACTATCACAAAATAATAAATAAATGAGTTTAAAAAAAAACATTCAATTTATGCAATTTATAAGAAATATGCATTTTAAATATGTTATGAAGTTTGTGAGTAAAGATGACATACAGTTAAGTCATTTGAAGGTGTATCAGGCATATATTTCTTTATCAATTGCTCCTCATCCGTAAGCTTATCAACACTATAAACTTCCTTTTGCAGTTGAATGTTCTCGCTCTTGACAATAACCTTAAACATGAGTTTTCTTTGGAGAACATTGTTAAGCTCTACTGGATACGGAAACGTATCAACACCTCCAGTATTCTAGAATGAAACTTTGCGTTATAATTTAGATAAAAAGAAATATGAATATAATTAGTTTATATACCTCAAGAAATCCTTCCTTCAATTCTTTTGCCGATTTGCCTATGAGAAACATGGCTTCGCGGTCCCAAAGCAATAGGAAAATAGATCCCGTACTATCCATTACCCTAACCTGAAGCTTGTACCTAATTGCACAGCAAACATTTAAGATATAAATGTATATTTTTTACGAATTAAGCAAATAGAGTTGCTGCTTTTACCTAATAAGTGCTGAGTAATCTTCATTTTTACATTTGGGGTTTGGGTATTGAAAAATGTTTCCTACTTTATCCACCTTCTTTTGACACTTCTTACAACTGACATACTACCATCATTTTCCAAGTTCTAAATTTTCTATACTTGCAACAATCCAACAGGGACCTTCCTGTTTAATAAAATGATTAAACTTTAGGTCGTGACGTATACAGAGAGGGTATATGTGCAAATCAAAACTAAGAATACGTAATTTGCATCTTTATATAACAAAAATTAAAAATTTCAACCAATATGCCATATGAGAGATGAAGATATAAAGTAGGACATCCATAAATTAGCATGGACAAAATGCTTAAGAAAATTAGAATATATTGTGTGTAAAACGGGGCTGGAAGATTTGATAAAATGTGGAGCAGGGGCAGACCAACATATACTATATGTTTGTGTTTCCATCTAGTAATGATCATATATTCATAATAAGAACAAAACAATTGCCCAAAATATGGTGTTCTAAAAATTCAAAGAAATAAGATAAAAAGAGTTAACTCACTTGCATGGACTCCACTAATTGGGCAATTGTTTTAACTTCAACAATGTCCTTGTCTAACTCATCCGAAATGGAGTAACTTTGTTGAGAGATGGTTGGAGTCAGCCTTTCAGAGCAAGTATCCCGAACAGCATTTAATCTATATTTATAAATAATGATTACAGTTAGAACTATACGTGAAAAGATAGATATGAGGGTAGATACATGATTAAATATATTTAACCATGATTTAATCTCTTCCGATTGAGGAAGTGTAGGATTAATCCACAACTTTGATGTATTTCAAGTGTTGCGCACAGAATATGAATCTTCAAAAAATATTTTTTTGTAATCAGTAATGAATAAGTTAGACAAAGTAATGTCAAATTTAATAGTTACATGTTACCTTGAAATTTATGGGCTTTTATGAGCTGCATAATAACAATAATACGCTGGTTGTTAGAACTTAAAAGGTGAGGTATAACTTGATCAACAAATTCGCCTCAAAATGTAACAGATAACTTGTTCCTCCTGTCCAATCGAAATAGTGTATAATGTTTAGTATATGTATTTATTAAATCTATCATTAATCAATGGTTGTCTGTTTATTCTTACTCATCATCTTCTAGTTTAATATCCATATACTTACTACTAATTTCACCTTGTTTTTGCGTTTGTACCTCACTAAAATTAATAATTTCTCCGATAACATCTAAAGAAAAAAAATGATGTTAAAATAAGTAGCATCAATCTATAAAAAAAAATATGTAAAAATAAATTAAAGTAAACATAAATATTACCAAATAATTCACTCTCGTTGACATCAACTTTATTTATCAATTGATGATATGGTCGGAGATCAAAGATATTTATTGGAAATAGTGGATCAATTGTTTCAGCCACTGTTGTCCATTGAGTAAACGTCAGCATCAATGTATGTTTTGTGCTGTTGAACCTCTCCTTGTTTTGGCAAACGATAAAGTTCGCCATAACATATAATCCATGCTCATTAATTTTTCTATTGAAAATATGCAAAACAGACTTGCCAATAGAAGCATGTATACGATCGCCCTACAAAGAAATTACAATAAATAAAATATATTACAAATTATTATAGTAATAGCATTTACATTAACTATATTTTTAAACAATACAGTTAAACAAAATAATTTGTGACAGTAATAAAGGAAAAAATGCAGATTTGCCACTCATGCAAATTTACTAAAACAGAAATTCCATTCTACTAAAACAAAAGTTTGAAATACAAATCCTTGTAAATGTATCAACAGTTATACTGAATAGGAGGTAGAGCATTGCCAGTAAACTTGTTTTACAGTTGCAACTAAACCAAATATTCATATAACAATGTGGAAGAGCAAAACAAATATGTCTATATTGAATATAACAATGTGAAAGATAAAAAGAAATGTATGTATATTGATATTTAAAGTTCAAACAGCAAAAAGGAATTAAGTAGAAAAAATACTAATATGCTCTTCTTTCCGTCAATCTG
The DNA here is from genome assembly GCA_026770625.1 of Nicotiana glauca. NCBI lineage: Eukaryota > Viridiplantae > Streptophyta > Magnoliopsida > Solanales > Solanaceae > Nicotiana > Nicotiana glauca. The sequence goes on along the minus strand of MU682932.1, from coordinate 86,809 downwards.
ATTCCATAACCATTATTTCTAATGTACAAATAATAAATTGCGCGCATTTGTCAAAGGAAAAACAACAACTACAAAGTATCCACAGTTATATGGAATAGGAGGTAGACCATTGCCACTAAATTTGTTTTACAGTTGCAACTAAATCAAATATTCATATGACAATGTGAAAAAGCAAAAAAAAATCTGTCTATATTGAATATAACAATGTGAAAGATTAAAACAAATATATGTATATTGATATTTAAAGTTCAAACAACAAAAAGGAATTAGCAACGCAATAACATATTGAAAATACCTTTTCATCTTGTAGAACCAATTCAATCGAGAATACAGAACCAGGATTAAAACGATCCGGTTTTTCCCACATACGGACAACCCGAACTTTCAACTTCCATTGCATCTTTGAAATGGTTATATCGTTGATGAAATCAAACTTATCGACCATCTTTTGACTAATCCGTAGGTTTTGTTGAAATCTTCATAGAAAATCTACACCATAGAATTCAAGCAGGTGTAGGTAAGGAAGAAATATAGATTTTACGGTTTGAGGAGGAGTTGGTAGCAAGTAGACTACATCGTGAGTTAGACAGTTGCAGAGACAATTTAGGGTTAATTGAAGGTCAAATTTGTTAACCTATTTTTGTGGAGTAAAACGTTTTCCCACACGTTCAATTAATTTCCTTTATTAATAATAAAAACAAATATAAAATGAGATATGTAAAAGGAAGTTTGAACGGTTTTTTCCTTTGAGAATAATTAAAACAAATATAAAATGAGATATGTAAAAGGAAGTTTGAACGGTTTTTTCCTTTGAGAATAATTAAAACAAATATAAAATGAGATATGTAAAAGGAAGTTTGAACGGTTTTTTCCTTTGAGAATAATTAAAACAAATATAAAATGAGATATGTAAAAGGAAGTTTGAACGGTTTTTTCCTTTGAGAATAATTAAAACAAATATAAAATGAGATATGTAAAAGGAAGTTTGAACGGTTTTTTCCTTTAAGAATAATTAAAACAAATATAAAATAAAATCTATATATGTAAAAGGAAGTTTGAACGGTTTGTTTCCCAATCCACGTTCATATAATGATTTTAAAATATTTTAAATTAAAAAATAGAGAAGAAGCTTTGCATTTTCTGAAGTGAACGGTTTCGGAAGATTTATTTCCAAAAATTTTCACAGATTTTCTTAAATAAACAGTTTCGGAATTTTTTTTCCTAAAAATTTTACTGATTTTGTGAACTGAACGGTTTCGAAAGATTTTTATCCAAAAATTTTCACTAAATAACCTGTATTTACAATCCTATTAAAAGTTAAATTATATTTCTTTATTAGTGTGCTTCCTAATATGTAGGAGAATTGTCTTAATGTGACATGTGTCGTGATAGGATTTTCCCATTTGGCTTCGTGAGAGGCTTTTATCTCTTGCTTTTAATTATATATAGATTTTTCCATTTGGCTTCGTGAGAGGCTTTTATCCCATGCTTTTAATTATATATAGATTATTGATTTCAATAATTAAAAACACAAAAAGGAGGAAATATACCTTTATACGATAAGAAAATGTTTTAAAATAATCCTCTTAATATTTTGGGTTCAGTATACTTCTGTTGTAATATTATTGGTTTAAATATACCTATCTTCCGTTAATTTCGTAGACACCAATATTTGATGAGGTGGATGCCACATGTTATGCCACCTCAGTGCCCCTAACTTATTTTACCCTTCTCACCTATTTATTCTTTCACCACTAAAATTTTCTTCGAGGGAAAGAAAATCTTAGTGAAAAAAAAAATTGAAGAGATGGGTAAAATGAATTAGGGGCACTGAGGTGACATGTAACGTGAAATCCACCTCATCAATTATTAGTATCACATAGGATTAAATATTTATATTGGACAAACTTAATAAAAGATGGGTATATTTAAACTAATTTGGACTAAAATATAACAAGAGATATATTGACATATATTTAAACATTAGCATAGGAATATTTGGTCCTTTCCGCTAAAAAATTTACTCGATTCGAGTATTTAACGAAGAGAGTGATTTTGGGTAAATTAACGGCGAAACTTTTTCTGTGGACTTGGGTTGAGTTACGGTTTTGTCCATCTGGAGATGCTATTCTAATTTCTAGGCCAGCTAATGTTCAAGTTGTATACGGTTTCTTTTTGTTTTTGTCTTGCTTCTGGTTATGTATTAATTATTGGACGCGGAAAGGAAACGGCTCTTTAATGATTGGCTCCTCTTTTTAATTTTATTATTGTGATTGGCTTTTTTCTCCTTTTTCTTTCTTTCTATTTTACTAATTCTTTATTTTTTTTAAATCTTATATTTGGATTACAATTTACACCGTACATAACTGTCATTCCCTCGTGTTCACAATAAATGATTAATTTATCTTTTATTTTGGCTCAAAATAAATATTTATTTATATAATCAAGAAAAGATTTAATTTATTTTTTTCAAAATTATTTTTATGTACGTATTTTTAAAAAGTTTTTTACTCCTCACATTAAATTATATTGCAGTATTTAATTAAGGTAGTTTAGTCACACTAACTATTTTTGTTTAGAATTTAATACTTTTTTAATGGGTGTATCTAAGGCAAATTGATCACTTATTGTGGACATGAGGGAATAAGTAACTTATTTACTAACATATCACTTTATTGCTTTGTTCAAGTTAAGCATCTGCATTTATTAGAGATAATTATTTGGATTGGTTCCAGATAATCTTGTTATAGAAGCAATCTTTGCACTAGAGTTGTCAATATGGGCTTGGCCCAACCCAACCCGTAATTTTGTAGGGTTGGGCTAGAATTTTTAAGCCTGACCTAAGTAAGTTCGTGGCCCGTGAGGCTTGATTGAGGCTGGGTTGGGCGGCTTGTGGGCCTAATAAAATATTTATTTATAATATAAAAAGTATATTGTCTCTAGAGATGGAAAGTCAGAATTGGATCTTTACTAAGAAGAACCAAAACTTGATCTTGAGAAGTTTCAAGATATGGATGTTATCATGTATTGGAAGGATCATTCTAGAAAATATTCCGATCTTTTAGTGATGGTGCGTGATATACTTAGTGTTCATATTTCCATTGTAGCATCGGAATCAACATTTAGCATCGGTGGCATGTTCTTATAAAGTACAGAAGATGCATTTATTATGAAAATATCCAAACACTTATTACTACTTAAAATTGGCTGCACAGCTTTTCCCAAACTGATAATATTTTTTGTGTGAATTTAAATTCTATTAGTTTTTAAAATTTAACTAATTAATATTGCATATGAATTATAGAGGTTGATGGAAGTGAAGATGTTAAGACAACCCTGTCACAAACGGATTCAAATATGTTTGATGAAGATGATGTGTCGGATATCTCATACGCATCATGGACGTTCTGTTGAATAGTTTGTTTTGAGTTTTGACATTTAGTGAATGAAATATAATCTTGTTTTTTACTTTTTTTAGTGTTTATTATGATATATTTGAATAATAAAAAGTTATTAAATTTTGCGAATTCTTTTATAAAATATTTTTTAATTTTTAAATAATTATCTTTTTTTAGGTCAGAACTGAAGGAAAAATATATAAAATTATATTTTTTAAAATAATGGGACGACCTGTGGGAACCTGCGGCCCACATAAGGCTGGGGTGTGCTGACCATTATAAGACCCATCAAAATGATGGGCTAGCCCAGCTTAGTCCGTCAATTACTAAAGCCCATATGGGACGGATTGGGCTAGTCCGGCCCGGCCCATATTGACAGCTCTACTTTGCACCCATCAATGCATAAAAATTAACTTAACTTGTGAACATTAATGTGGCACAAGAAGGTAGAAGAGGATATTGTTATCACTTGCCAGAGTTCAATATAAAAAGTTTTCTATAAAATTGATTGAATAGTAGAAAGATAATACTCTATTAATCCAATTTACGTAATATAATCTGTCTCGGTATAACATATAAGGAAAAATGACTTTAAAATTTTACAGAAATATGCTATAATATTTGTTGGACTATAAAAATTTTTTACTAAGAATAAAAGGTGAATCTAAAGTTAGATTATTTCAAATATAAAAATATATATTTTTTTAAAAAAACTAATAAGTAAAAAGTATATAGTATCACAGAAACTACGAAAGAAATAAGTAGCTGGAGATTAACACGTCAATAATATTATCTATATCAATATTTATATCTACTAACTATTTTTTTTGTGGTCAAATATTGAATTTTTATTTTACCAGTAATGATATTTAGAGCACATCTAGCTCTTTTGAACTAAAGAGTTAGAGTCAAAACAACATCAAAATAACTATATAAAAAAAATATTTACATACTTAATAGTTCCTCTACTAGACTAGACTTCATAGAGGAAAGCTATTCACTCTTTCTAAGTACTTTTTCCATTTTGCCTTCTGCTGTCCTTTGATGTGTAATAGAAGAACAATGTCTCGTATCTTCTTCTTCATATCAATTTCATTTCCCTGGAGTCTGGGCATGTTCCTTTCTATCCAAGTATGATATATTAGTGCGGCAAATAGAAATGTCAGAATACTACCATAAGCTCAATTGTTTTTTGTTCTTGCACTCAGCCATTTAACTTCCTCTTCCCATGAACCAATCTGATGCTTCTCTTCTATCTAGTTAAGCAGAGTATCGCATATGCTCCTTGAATATTGACATTCAAATTACAAGTGAGCTATAGTTTCATTTTTTCCATTCTTACATAAAACACATCCAAGATCAACATGTATGCCCCATGCTACTAGTCTATCCACCGTAGTGAGTTTGTGATTTAGAGGTAGCCATAGTATAAAGTTGTGTCTAGGGATACTTGTACCCAGTAATAAGGCTTTCCACCTAACCTTTGGATACTGAGGTTTTGATAGAGTGTACATCTTCTGGATACTGAATTATCCCCTTCTGCAAAACTTGTTAATATTTGCAAAAGATTCAATATTTTTGTACCAGTCTCTAATATCAAATACCTTCCTTACCAGCCAGCAAGCTTGATTAGGAGTCTGCATAATATTGAAATCATTTTTCTTTATATATACTGAGCGTATCCATTTGATCCAGAGAATATCCTTCTTTGAATGTACTATCCACATTAGCTTACAGAGTGCTGCTTTGTCCACCATTCAAAGTATATAACATTTAGACCTCCAACTGATACATGCATGCATATTCTGTCCCAGCAAATCAAAGCTCTCTTTGAAGGACTATAGCTTCATATCCATAGAAAAATTATACTCACAGAGTTTACTAGTTGTATAATATTCTTAGGTATCAAAAACACCTGCCCCCCTTGGTTTGCATTTCAAATAAAACACTTTTTATCAGTTGTAGTTTGCCAATGTATGATAGGAGTTTTGATGTCCAGCACTTTATTTTGTTTTTAATCTTCTCCACTAATGGCATACATTGCTGAATAGATAATTTCCTTGAGGATAAAGGAACTCCCAAGTACTTGAATGGCAAGGATTCCAGCTTCAATTGATAGTCAGTGCATATCATTTCTTTAAACCCCTGGGTAACTCCAGCTGCATAAATAGAACTTTTATCTAAATTAGCCATGAGCCCTGTCACCTTTGAGAAATGGTTGAACTTGTCTAGTAATAGTTGAATAGAGACCTTGTCACCCCTGCAACACAAGATCAGGTCATCTGCAAAACAAATAATGAGTTAGATTAAATTTGGCACATCTTGGATGGAAATTGAAATCAGGACTATCTTTGAGAGTCTTCAAAGTTCTGCTCAAATACTCCATCATTAGGGCAAATAAATATGGGGATATAGGATTCCCTTGTCTTAGTCCCTTCTTTGCTTGAAATATTTTTGCGAGTCCACCATTGATCAATATAGAATAGTTTGCATTAGTTACACATTCTATAATCCACTGTACTATCTTAGTAGGTAGCCCATACTCCCCCGGTACCATTTGTAAGAATGACCATTCAACAGAATCATAGGCTTTTCTTATATCTACTTTGATAATGCATCTAGGTGAAATTCCCTTTTTGGTATACCCTTTCACCAATTCATGAGCAAGGATAACATTGTCTAGAATACTTCTTCCTTATATGAATGCTGACTGAGCTGGTCCAACAATGAAGTCCACTACTGTTTTTAGTCTTAAAGTGAGAATTCTAGCAGTGAGTTTATAGATAGTGGTACAGCATGCTATATGCCAGAATTCTTTGACAAAAGAAGGACTAGCCACTTTTGGCGCTAATGTAATAGTTGCATTGCATACACTCTTCAATAGCTTTCTTGATTCAAAGAACTCCTTGACTACCATTATCACCTCTTCTCCAACTATATTCCAGTACTTCTTAAAGAATTCTACTGGAAATCCATAAATGCCAGGTGCTTTGTCACTTGGTAATTCCTTAAGCCCTTATAGGATCTCAGTATCAGATAAACTCTTGATCATGTTCATTTGTTGCTCTCTATTCAAGCAAGGACCATTTCTAGCTATGTTTACATCAAGGTAGGGCAATCCTAGAAGACCTTTAAATAAAGATGTGAACTTTTGTTCAACTAACAAAAGATCAGTCAGTTTTTTTCCAAGCTAATTACAGATAGTTGAAATTCTGTTTCTAGCTTGCCTTGCCTTCAAATGCCCATGAAAAAACTTTGTGTTTGAGTCTCTTGTTGCAATCCACACTGCCCTAGACTTCTGCTTGTAGACAGGTACAAAGCATGGCAAGTAAAACAGTGAAAACATGTATAGGTACATAATATGATCCTCAACTGAAGAATAAACACAAAGTCCTCAAATATCGGTTACTTCCTCAAATGGAATACATAATGGCCAATACCAAATAAAATATCACATCTCAAGTCAGGAAGACTCATGTTGCTCCCAAATGCACACACAAGTATACGTGATCGGCAAGTAATATAATAATAAGTTAAGTGTCGAACCCACAGAGACTTGTGTAAACTACTAACTAAATTAGTAAAATTATTATTCAATCCAGCTAAAATCAAAGTCCAATAATATGTTTATACAATACTACGATTCTAAATAATAACTAAATTATCAAGTAACGAGATGATTGTTGTGTATTCAGTAGAGATAAGTATTCCATGGTTGTGATCGACTCACCAATCGTATTGTGTTCTAATTAACTCTCCCTTTCATATAATCCACTCATGGCTGCTCATTAATCGATAAATGCTCTCATAGCCTTCTCCCGAAGTATTACTCACCTATTCTCAATAGATTAACACATATATTCCTATGAAATCAATCTATTAATAACGCATTAAGATCACAATATTTAATTAAGCACGGTGACTAGGTATATTCCTATCCTAACCACAAATTCGCTCCCCCTAAGGGTTAAGATCGTTCTCTCTTCAATTCTTCTCTAATCTAAACACGGCTTTCCCAAGCATAGCATAGATATTAAATAGAACCTAACTGTTGGTCAGACAATTAAGCAATTAAACACAGAATTAAAGAAACAACCATATATTGGTGAATTATAATCAAGATCAAGCTAATATCAAACAACAATATTCATGGCTAAATCACAACCCCAAAATAATGGGTGTTTAGCCACTCATGATGTAATCAAACAATTGCATAAGTTTTGATTAATTGAAAATACTAGAAAAGATGAAGAATTTCAAGTTGTTCTTGATCCTCAATGTTTCTAGAGTGTATTCTTGATCCAAAGTGCATCCCCCCC
>MU682932.1:48819-78378 GCA_026770625.1 Nicotiana glauca | reverse complement strand
CCCCCCCCCCCCAAAAAAAATAGGTTTTAGGATGGATTTTATACGTGTTGGATAGGTTTAGGGCCAACTAAATCGAGTCCCGGGCAAAATAGGCCAACTTCACGTAACCGATGCCCAACCCAGCGCCAGATGCCCTCCTTAGCGCCCAGCTTTTGTGCATACTATTTTTGGCGCCACAGGTGGCTCCAGGCACTGCCTGTGGCACCCAACTAGCTTCATTTTTTGATTTTGTCCGTTTTAGCTTCAAATCTTGCACGTTTTGCTCCCACTTGCTCCCGAATCATTCCTACAAGTAAAAATACTTCAAATTAATATAATTTATAGCATTTAACATTCTAAATTTATGAAACAAGAGTAAAATATGAGGCTATATATATATATATATATATATATATATATACACACACATACTTTAAGCCAAACATCAACTCATAAGTAAACTGGCTCCTTATCAATTATTTTGCCTGATTCTGTCGTGGCATATGGACCAATCCCATAATAATAGTGTACACTATCGAGCTCATTCAGCCCGAACCATGGATGCATCTCAATATAGTTCCGAGGTTGTATGCCCGATCCATAATAATACTACTGAGGCATTCAACCCATTCCCATAAAAATTGTGAGAACTTTGACGGGTCACTGGCCCCACTCATGAATATATGTGTGAGTTATGAAATTCAAGAAACTCTCGAACAAATACGTACAACACGAGATAAATCCATAAAAGAAAGTATAAGTTCCAGGACTAAGCAAGTAGCTCGTCAAGTCTCTAAAATAACAAGGTTTGATATTCTATACAAGTCCAATCTCATGCTAAAATATAAATTAAGGAATTTAAACAAGCAAGAATAACTCAAATAACACGATTAGAGCATAGCGTGAGTCTAAGTCTACCCGGACATTATCATAAATTCTAGTAGATGCATTAACACTTGTCGCCTCGTACGTACGTAGCTCCCACAACACATAGCACATAACAAAGCACCACCTACGGGGTAAATTTCGCCTCACAAGGTTAGACAGAAGACTTACCTTGCTTCAAAATCTGATACCCGGCTCCAACGTCTCTCTCTACCCCTCAAACCAATGTTAAACGATCCGAAACTAGTCAAATAATGTGCAAACCAATCAAAATATACCCAAAAAATAGTAATTTAACAATTTGAAATAATTTTCAACTGCACACGAAATGTCAACAAAGTCAACCTCCAGGTATACGTGCCGGATTTCGAAAATCCTTGAAGTAAATATTACCCATAGCACCACGAACTTAAATATATAAGTTAATACCAAGCCCCATACCCAATTTCGTGGTCAAAATCCAAAAATACCATTTATAGATTTTTTTTCCAAATTCCCACAATTTCTACCAATTGTCATGTTAAAGTCTATATATAATTCATGTATTTAATTCACAATGCATATGAATCACTTACCTTGTGATGGATGATAAACCCCTACCCCCCTTCCCTTCAACATTGCCCCAACACCGGCTCAAATGTAAGAAATTAGAGCAAATGAGCCAAATCCCGACATTGCTAACGTATATTATGCTCAGGCATCCTTCTTCCCGAACGCGGCAAGTGCCTCACATTCACGAAGCACAACTCAGTTCATGTTCCAAAAATCTTTTTTGTGATTGCAAGAATTGGTCTGCGAATGTGATGCTTTAACAGGCCATCCCTTTGGTAAAAGGACTATGCCTCCATGAACGCTAAGGCCGAGTCTCCGGGCCCAGCTTCTCTTTCACGAATGCGGAGCACCACTGCCTAAACCTTTGCGAACGGAGCTCACCGATCGCGAAGACGAAGAACAAATGACCTCCAACTTAAATCTTTCTCCGCGAACGCGTGCTCTGTACCACGTTCATGAAGGACAACACCAGAACTAGCAACCAGCAATAAGAAAACACATTGCATGGTCCAAAACTATCCTGAGACACACCGGAGACCCCCGGGACCCCGTCTAGTCAAACATATCAATCCCAAAATATTATTCAATCTTATCCAAAGGATTGATACCATGAATAACATCAATACCACTAGTCGATGATCAAATTCATTTTATAGCTTTCAAACTTCAAATTTCGCCGAACGCGTTTGATGATCTTAGACATTCCAAATCACGACCAAACTTCACACACAAGTTCTAATCAACTAAATTAACGTATTTAAGGTCCCAAAATACCTCCCGGAGTCCGATAACTCCAAATCCTACTCCAAGTCAAACTTAATAAATTTCAAAACCTTCAAAATTTAAAATTCCGTTAATAAGTGCAGAAACAATCCTGCACCATCCGATACTTAACCTGAACATACGGCCAGGTATGAAATCACCTTATGAACCTATAGGATCTTCAAATCCCGATTCTAAGGTCGTTTACTCAAAAGTCTAACCTTGGTCAACTTTTCCAACTTAAAGCTCCCGAATTTAGAATTATTCTTCCAAATCAACTCTGAACTTCTAAAAAATTAAAACCGACTATATGCACAAGTCATAATACATAAAGTGAAGCTACTCAATGCATCAAATCGCCGAACAGCGTGCTAGATCTCAAAATTACTGGTTAGGTCGTTACATTTTCTCCCACTTAAACATATATTCATCCTCAAATATGCTAAGAACCACTCCAAAGTTGCCAAAATCATTGCATCAATATCCACAAGTTGTACTAAAACATACATATACACCTATGTCATAACCACATGATGTAACACATAACTCATATGGCCATAGTAATATCATCTATCCGGAAAGGCTTGTGCCATCCTTGCAATACTATAATAATGAAAGAGATATGCAGAATCTCAGAACCACCCGTCAACCCAATATTTCATGGACTTCCTCCGCTCGACAAGAACCATTGCCGCATTCTTAACGGATTAGCGACTTTCCCCCTCCAAACATACACTATACAAATTTGATTACACTGATCCTAGGTCCAATAATCTCGTCTCACCCAATACAAGTTGCTCGGTTCACAAGCCACATCCAACACCATCTAAGATCCCACACGTCGCGACCTATGCACCAACAAGCCACAACTCGAATATGATCAATAAGGAAAGGGAACCCAAGTACCAGAACTACCCATCACATATAACAGATATAATGACCAAACAAAATGCGATGAATCTATACCATAGATGAGAAGCAAAACACATAAAATAAGAATAGGGAACTATACCAAACATCCCACCATTGCGGTGTGCGATCCGATCCACACATGATACGCACAACCCGATCCAAATATCATATCCGTAACAGCGTGCCACCCGATCCACAGATAACTATCAGCAAGGGAATACCCACCGAGCTAAAATTCTCATACTTACTCGACATACGGATATCAATTACAAGCACGCCAAGTGCATAAACATAACTCCAGGGAGACGGATAGCACCATGCACTACAAATGCCCAAGTACGACTAAGGTGCAATAAGCAAATCAATATCTCGAGACCTATTTCGCTCATATAACACCATAAGCTACACAATATCACATCACACGTGCGAAAAATCAAGTTGCCTCATAACCCACATGGCATTATAGAGTAAATTATGTAATAGATGATGACGAGAATAAAATCTAATGCCCGAAGTCCCATCCATAAGCTATGCTATTCTGAATGAACATATCCGATCTGGTGTAGAACATACATTCACATTAGGCATGCTAGTGGACTTCTAAACCGATTCCGAACATCACAAAATAGGAAAGTATCATTTCATGATCCACAATAACTCTATTCATGACACATACACACAATCGTCAAATCCTGAACAAGCTTCCATAGCCCGCAACCATAGGAATAGTACGTCCCTCTGACATAAACTCTCTAATCCGAGATATTACCAGAATCTCCCTCAATCCTTACTACTCAAGTTTCTGGCACGTCACACCTGCATAATAGTACCATGGGGATACTCCCACAACCTTCCACACCAAGTAACCAAACTATGTACATCTATGGCTACCAACCATGCTATTTCTATAGTGCTAATCAGGAATCCGCAAATCAATGGCCAATGCCTCACCTACAAATAACTATTCTCAGGTGACACCAAAGTAGAGCCGACATACTTTGAACATCTGAAATCTCCCATACTCTTTCGAGATCGTGACATCCTTGTCAAAACCAAACCGCGACCTTCACTCTTCAATCGCAATTCCTCACCGCCCATTGTACATACCATATTATTATGTGAGAGTGCATTAATCCCATCATAAATAGTAAACCCTCAGTAGAATAACACTTCATCGGTTAGATTTCTTTTTATTTAACTCATTCCAGAAGAAAAATCGCAATGCCACCAACTTTCCACAACCGCAAAAGTCACAACCCTCAAGTCGTGGCCTAAACCGCCATAACTCTCGGGACCATTTTGTACATAACCGAAAAATTTAATTGAGTGCTCTAAATCAACCGAGTCAAGCAGACTACCAACCCCACAAGTATAGCCATGAAACACCTGTATAGCCTTATCATACAGAAAGAACTGATCACTTCCTTTACCATGCCGATCCAAACCACTGCTAAACTGACTCAACTCCTCAGCTTTCTATAGAATTACATTTAGAATGAATATTTCTCCTTTCCAGCACGTAATGGACCTCAATCAACACTCATCCAGAGTGATTTCAAACCACGAGATCACGTCGTCTCAATACCCATAAGCCATTTTATACCTTCTTATGTGCTCAATAGTACTTACAACTGCTATACCCATTCTGATGAGACATTTTAGGAATCCATAATTATTTCTTCCATCTCTCTAACATTGAATCGTAGACCCAGTGGTAACATAGAAATATCCTGAGCATCCTTCACATTCCACTGCAAAACCCAATCCTCAGTCACACAACTGGACTAAAAATCCTTATGCACTATACCTTGAATCTTGAACCAACTAGAACCATTATTGAGAGTTGCCCACTCTAAGACATTCCCGATTATATATCAAAATATCTAGTACCACTTTGGCACACGAATGCTCCAAAGGAGCAACCAAATTAATCATTTCCCTTGCACATCACGTTCACAAGGAAGTATAAAATCTAAGTCATCCCCACAATCCTCACATGAATCGATAAGGAGAAATGTAGTATACGTCCATCAGATTCCTAGAACGAATTACCCTTGATGTTATCCTCCTTATTCTTAGCTAATCCACCAAAATACTGAATTCAAAAAACTACAAAGATATATGAACACGTGATTCAATAACCAACCGTAGTCTCCCCTACTTGGTTTTAAGCCACAATCACACAAACCAAGAACCCACAATGACTTGTTCTTCTCAGTTACCAGGATCATGTACTATTACCCAACTGAATTGCTCGTAAGTTCATGTTGCACATATCATAGCACAAATTGAATTATCAGTCCCAATGCACACTCCACTTCTTGATGATCGCGCCATCTTTCTTAGGCGATCCAGACCTACATCGCAGTACATGACTCCTTGTGGATACAAAGTAGAACTTCTTCATACGAATTTCATTAGAGATCATGCAACCCCTAACTTTCTCATAGGAGATAGCCCACCTGTGTAACCTCATAACAACATCTTCCAACTACATTACCATGGTTATAACCATTACAAAATCAGTTGATCCTCCCGAGTCCATACTCTTCCACCAAATATAAAAGTTTGTTCATTCCATTAATATTACCTGAAGGTCTAATTGCATTGCATCCCAAAATGACAATCAAGCATTCCCATTCCTCTACATCCCAAGCAAACTCTTTTCGTCACATTCGAACTTCCTAATTACATAATCCTTCTCCTTAAACGAAATACAAAGACTTAGTCATTTGTCCATCATGACACAAAGCGCTTTAAGCTTTCTTGAAGCATGTGGCTATCTTACCACAAAAAATCCATACAATACGCTAACACTCCCATTCTAGTTTAACCATCTTCCTATGCAAACTACTCGATCTCTGCTACTCGTACTTGACCTGCTAACAATTCAACCACCATGAGGCATATCCCACCATGTCCTATCATATCATCTGCCACCAATCATGCCACCCCAAATCACAATTTATCTCTGTGGCACCTGAACCAATAGAACGCAATAAACTCTAATCTTTCTCAGTATCACCTCCCTCAAACCATCAACACTAAAAACACTGATTCGACCCCCAAGTCGCAACACATTGCCGTCTCCACTAACTACTTCTTAACTATTACTCTGTAACATAGTGCCCCTAAAAGAAAACAAACAAAGACCACCACACTAACGAGCCTTAGTGCACTCAAATATGAACGACGACACCATAACACAAACAAGAATTCTACCAAGTTCGAAAATACCAAATCTCGCTACTCCATCAACCAAAACTTGAACATCCATAGTCCAATTGCCTCCCCTGTATTAGAATTAAATACTGAATCCTCCATCATGAACTCAATAATCCCTCTCCTGAAGCATTCACTGCCGCAACACATAAGTATACACCCTACCATTCACACTAATACTACGCGATAATAACGCGAGATATGTCATAATGTACTGTGTATAGCCCCAAAACTATGGGCAGCACCAACACCGCTGAATGATATAATACTCTTCCACGAGGCAATAATAGTAATCTGCCTCAAAATACGAGGAAAAAATCCTACACTACACCTATAGCACCACCACAACTCCTCAATGCACAATTGATATCAAGTGCTCCACATTGTGTTAGAATGAGTAGGAAGGAACTAAATACATAAGCTTCTACAAAATCAAATCGCACGACAAGGAATCAAGAAAGGGAAGTTCTTTTAACAGCCCTATAGCCCCTCGAAGATAAGTGCAAATGTCTTCATGCTGATCCGCAAGACTTTACTAGAGTTGTTTATGACTCGTGAGACCTAAGTGAACTTAGTACTCTGATACCAAGTTGTTACAATTCAAATCACTTATAGGTCGTGATAGCGCCCAACAATGCTGTTAGGCAAGACAAAAAGCGTATCTCCAATTTAATTATCCTTTTTAGATTTTAAAATCAGAAATTTTATTAAATAATTAGAATTACGTATTTACTTACCAAAATACCGAGTATGAATAATACAAAAAACGAAGTGATAAAAATATTATGTACAACTGTGAACATTCATTAGAAGCCTCCAAAATCCAGTGTCGCAAGTGCATGATCATCTACCAGAATATACAATACTACTACAATAGTTGTCTGGAATAGAAAATAGACAGAATACAATAAATGAATAGATCACAGACTCTGTGTGCTATGGATCGTAGCATAGAGAACGTCTCACCACAAAGTCTCCTCAGCAATTGATCCTACGGGCCCAAATGACCACCAAAATACCTGTCTCGGTACCTACATAATTAGTGCAGAAGTATAGCATGAGACCATGGGTATGTAAATTAACACATACCTAGTAAGTATTTAACCTAACTCTGAAGAAGTAGTAACGAGTAGTCGACACGGATACTCACTAGTGGTCCAATAAATTAAGTATAATAAAGTAGAATTGTACATGGCAAGTAAAATAATAAAAATAGATACAGGTACATAATACGATCCTCAACTGAAGAGTAAACACGATGTCCTCAAATATCGGATACTTCCTCAGATGGAATACATAATGGTCAACACCAAATAAAATATCATATCTCAAGTAAGAAAGACTCAAAATTACGCTGACTCCTTATCAATTATTTTGCACGATTTTGCCGAGCGCAAGCGGCCCGATCCCATAAAAGTAATGGCATGATTTTCTGTCGCAACATACGACCCGATCCCGTAATAATGGTATGCACTGCCGAGGTTGTAAGGATCGATCCATAATAATATTGCTGAGGCGTTCAGTCCGATCCAATAGGAATAGTGAGAATTTTGACGGGTCACTGGTCCTACTCACGAATATATTTGTGAGTTATAAAATTCAAGAAACTCTCAGACAAGTAAGTACAACGCGGGATAATCCACAAAAGAAAGTATAAGCTCCCCAACTAATCAAGTATGTTAGTTTGTATGGGTCCACCAAATCGTAGAGTACCTGATCCTCTACAAGTTTCTGCTGAGAGCACTTGTTAAAATAGTAAGTAATTGAGGCTGAGGTTTTTTACGTGGAAAAATCCCACACAAGAGGATCAAAAAACCACGACCTACACCTGTAAGCTTTTAACTTTACTAACTTGTAATCTTACCTATTACAAGCCACTTTACAATACTTCTTATTGCAAAGGATTTACTCAATTAACTTGTGGTACCCTTACCACAAGTAGGGGTGTTCATTGTTCGGTTTGGATTGGTTTTTCCCTAAAAAGAAACCATACCAAGTAAGTCGGTTTTTCAAATATTAGAACCAAACCAATCCAATTAAGTCGATTTTTCCTCGATTCGGTTTATGTCAGGTTTTGTCGGTTTTTCGATTTTTGCAGTTATTAGTCAGTTTTTTCTTAAATATAAGGCATACACTACCAAACACATATTCCGACGATCACATTTTCAACGTAACACTATCAAATCAATAGCCCTTTGAGAAATCTATTATTTACCAAGATATATTGATGATAATTTAATCAAATAGTGATGAATAATTTAAGGACCAATTTAAAAATATATTATTTTTAACACGAAATATATTCTTATACTTAACAAAAGAAAACTACCAATCAAACTAGAATGTACTTTGTATAAAAATATACATATATATAAGTATTATAGTAAATTTGAAATAGCTAATCCTATATTTGGTTTGGTTCGGTGTTATCAGTTTTTTTCTAATTAAAACCAAAAACCAAACCAAATTTGATCGGTTTTTAAATTCAAAATCAAAACCAAACCAAACCAAAAAGTATCAGTTTTTTTGGTCGGTTTGGTTTGGTATTCGATTTGGTTCGGTTTTTCGGGTTTTTATGAACACCCCTAACCACAAGCCACTTTGTGACTATTCTAGTTACAAAGGCTTTTTCTAACTTGTGGTGCTATCAGCATAAGCCACTTTGTAATTCTAAGATTACAAAGAATTTTCTTTATGACTAAATCTAGCCACAACCTAAACTCAACGAGTCTAAGGATTTACAAGAGGATTCCTAATTAGTATGCTTCTAAGTAAGTAATTTAGGAGATACAATAAGTACAATGACAAGGTTACAATTCAACTAGGACATCAATAATTAATCTTTTAGAAACTGGTCCGTAGTGGCGTTCAACCTTGTTCTTCAAGCTTGAGAGGATGATTTTTCTGTTTTTGCTAAAGGCTTGAATGAGAAACTGAAACCTTCCAGTAATGTCTTTGTATAAAGCTCATTGGGTACATCTTGATTGCATCACTTGAAGTGATGTGAGTGCTTTGTTTGGTTAGAGAATAAGTGGGCTGAATGAGTATTGCAGTAAGGCAAAAATAGTGTTGTCAGTCACTTCAATTCCAGCTGTGTCCAAATGACTCTGTACTGATCATATAGGAACCACATGAGCCTCAGGTCCTTGTTTGGTTCCTAGCCCCTGAATCTACAGCAGTTCATCTTTTGCTGGAGTCCGTTAAAATTTGTAGCAATCCAAGTAGGTTAGGTTCCCTATCTGGTTCTTATCAGTAAGTTTGTTAGATCATCAAAATATAAGGCAGGAGTATTTAAGATCTATCAATTTCTCCATTTTTGATGATGACAAACTTAAACAGTTATAAGTTCAGAATTAAGGCTGCAGAAAGTAGTGTCAAGGAGTTCCCCCCTGAGACGATGCCTTAATCTTGCAATTATATATTTGAACTAGTTTCCTAATGTGGTTCCCCCTGAGTCCTATATTGGACTTTCTTTTTCCCCTTTTGGCATCATTAAAAAGAATAAAAACACAAAAAAGTCCAGCCAAGCTAACTCATGCCACATATGTGCACACTAGCATGAGGAAAAATAGAACACAAAAAGAAAGTACTAGACAAAATAAAAGAGGATTTATATTAATAACTTTTAATATACCTCTTCCTTTGAAAAAAGGAAGAGGCAGCATTGGACTTGATCACGGGAGCAGTATTAGCAATACATCCTAACCACAGCAAAAAAAAAATATCCACCAACCATCAACATAAATAGAAAAAAAGGAACATATCCAGAAAACTGGTCACTGATGGGAAACTTAGGGGGCACTAGGAGGAAAAGGCTTGGAAGCTGCAGCAAGTATCTTGAGAACAAGGTCTATTCGGGAGTTTCCGTACTTTTGCTCGTTGAGCAGTTCAGCCTTTAGGTTCTCAACTTGTGCCCTGAGGTCAGCATTTTCTTGGGTCAAATGGATCAACTCATCATTCGAAACGGGAACCGCTTGAGCTTGCTGACCTTCCAGGATAACATTCTTGGTCTTCAATCGATGTATCTCCTCAGCTGCGTTGTTTTGGGCATTGATGAGCTGAGACACAGTTGAAGTGCTTCCTACCCTCATACTTTTCAATACACTCGCACTCTTCCAAGGTTGTCTTTGAGAATGTCTGCTTACGGGTCCCTACTTTACCTGTTCCCAGTGGAACCTCAAAGTACTTGAACACTTGTGTGAGTAAGAATCCATAGGAAAGCCCGCGATTTCCATCCTTGAAATCAGCCACTTTTTGCAGGTGTTCAATCATTATGGTAGGCAGACTCACAGGTTGAGACCGTTCAATTTCTCCATTAAGAATAGATCAGATTTGGAAGAGACAGATCCCCTTTATGCTCGAGGCAATAGGACTATGTTAACTAGCTCAAACAAACACTGGTAGACAGGAAGTAGAGATTTCTTATGGACCCGGTCCCCCTTCTGATTAGAATTATCTTTCACTACTGCATTTTGGAAGTTGAACTGACAGACATCTCGTACACTAGACACCCCAACTGTAGGAACTTGCAAAATTTCCCCAAGTAATTTCACGTCAAAGACAACATCCACTCCATTGACAAAAGCACACACATGGTCAGCATTAATTGGAAAGAGACTGGCGAAGAAACTCTTGACCTCCTCCTCATACACTTTAGGAGTGTCAATGTAGAATAGATGCGTCTATTGCTGAAACTCCACCATTTCTAGAAGTTGACGCATTCCTGCCATCTCTGAGATTGTTGGGTTAAACATACGACCCAGCAAAACCTTTTGATGCCTTAGTCGCTCAAAGCCAAGGCAGACGTCACTTCTTGCTTTCTTCTCAGAACTGGGTTCTTCAACTGTTTTGAACTTGCGTCTCCTATGCTTTTCTACACTAACTTTACCTTTCCCCTTGGACTTGACAAGAATATCTTCATCATTCACTGCCTCCTTCATCTTGGACTTAGAAGTAGATTGTTTCTCCATGGAAACAGAATCAGCCTTTTTCGAGGACCGCCTTACAAGGGAACCAGGTTCCTTAGGAGTTGCTTCCTCCACCACAACTACATGGATAACTTCATCACTTATAGGGACACCATTCTTTACCAACTTTCTCCTTTTCTTCTTACTACTTTTTTTGCTCTTTTGGAGTGCAGAATCATAGGATACTTTGACTTGAAGCCTGGTAGTAGGCTGCTTAATTTCAGACTCAATGGTGGTGACAACCCTGCGCTTACTTATGAATGCATCTAGGCCCATATTATCCAGGTCTTCTTCATTACTAGATCGCATTTCTGGTGCTTGAATTTCAAGGAGCACAACATCGAATGCAGGTACAACACTATCCTAGGGATGAGAGACTTGACCTAGGTCCTCCGGAGAGGGATCAGATTCCTCATGTGATACCCCAATAGTGTATATTGTTGCATCCCCTTCAACAGCCATAAGGGCCCCTTCTACCCACACGCTTTGTGAATCTTGTCTCTGAGAAATAACTTCATGCAATATTCCATCAGCGGATACGACAAACACAATATTTTCTTCTTCAACAGGTGCTTCTACAACTATGGAGTCGACGACAACGATGGCGGAGCCTTTTGTGAACTCAGTATTTTGACCTTGTTTTCCACTTAGGATTTGACTTGTATGGGTAGCAGATGACGGAGAGGACGGAACAGTAGTTTTAGGGGTTTCTGAGTTAGGAAGAGGTTGGGAAACTAGGGAAGGTATGAATGTAGCAGTAGGAGTGGTAGAGGGTGACACGGACTTAGTGAAGGAGAGAGGTTCCATGGATGGGTCAGAGGTGGTTATAGTTGAGGCAGAGAGATCGAAAGTTTTCTCAGCCATTGGAAGAGGTGGTGTGATGATCCTTTCCTTTGGTGTGAATCTAGAATAGGGCTTATGATTAAGAAGGGCAGAAGAGAAGGGTTTTTAAACAGAGATGATAATTATGAAGGGAGAAAAATAGGCACCGGTTCTGAAACAACGGTTGGGCATGGAGAATTGTGACGTTTCAGATGGAGATGGAACGATTTGAATTAACGGGACGAGACAACCGGATTTGAAAAGTTGATGACATGGCAGTTGTATTTTGTGCCTTTTAAGATGTGTATTAAAGTATGCACAGAACTACTAACCTTTAGTACAAGAAACTGGTTCTTGAAAAATATTTTCTTCAAGCTCCCTTTTTTTTGAAAAGAATCAATCCTCTTTTATCATTCATGTACCGCATCTACTGCTCCCATGATCATCATGATTGTTTACCTATAATGGTATTGAAGTGAGATAGACAGGGCCATAAAACACTTTGAATTTGAACCCATTATTTCTTAATAACACGAGCCAACTCAAAAAGGAATTAGGTTCTTAATTTGGCCTCAACAGTCCCAGCTTTACCCTGTTTCTTTCAAATTGTTCCCTACTTAGTGCCTTAGTGAAAATGTCTGCAATTTGATCTTCTGTGTTGTAGAACTTCATGCATATCAACCCTTTCCCCACATTATCTCTTAGAAAATGATTCCTCAAATCAATATGTTTGGTCCTTTTATGTTGAACTGGATTCTTTTCCATGTTGAGTGCACTAGTGTTGTCATATAGGAGGGGCACGCTCTCAGTGAGAACTCCAAAATCCTCCAGTTACTGCTTGATCCATAGAAGCTGAGCACATCAGTATGTTGCAACTACATATTCAACTTCGGCTGTTGAAAGAGCCACTGAATTTTGCTTCCTTGTACCCCAGGAGATAAGACATGATCCAAATAAGTGAGCCATCCCAGAAGTGCTTTTTCTATCCATAAGATAACCTGGATAGTCTGTATCAACATACCCAATTAGATTAAAATTGTCACCTGATGGATCGTATAGCACCAGGTCCTGCGTGCCTTTGAGATATCTCAGTATTCTTTTGGCAGCGTTCAAGTGAGATTTCTTAGGATTTGATTGGAACCTCGCACACAGCCCCTCATTGAAAACAATATCAGGTCGATTGGCAGTGAGATAGAGAAGAGACCCAATGATGCCTTTATTGATTATTTGATTCACAGGAGATTCGGTTTCATCCATATCTAGTCGAGTGGTAGTTGCAATGGAGTGTCTATCACCTTTGATGCTTCCATGTCGAACCTCTTCAAGAGTTCCCTGATGTATTTTTGCTGATAGATAGAAGTGCCCTTTGGGGACTGTTTTAATTGAATACCCAAGAAGAAGTTTAATTCCCCCATCATGCTCATTTCAAATTCACTTCCCATAAGTTTTGCGAATTCTTCACAAAGAGAGTCAGTTGTTGCTCCAAAAATGATATCATCAACATAGTCCTGAACGATGAGCAGGTTCCTTCTCATTTCTTTAAGAAAAGAGTGTTGTCAATTTTCCCTCTCTTAAAGCCATTTTCTAAGAGAAATTTTTTCATTCTTTCATACCATGCTCGGGGAGCCTGCTTTAGCCCATACAAGGCTTTGTCCAATTTGAACACATATTCAGGGTGCTCATGACATTCAAACCCAGGGGGTTTCTTTACATAGACTTCTTCCTTAAGTAGTCCATTCAAGAATGCACTTTTGACATCCATTTAGAACAAAGTGAATTCCATATAAGAAGCAAAGGCGATCAGAATTCTGATGGCTTCCATGCGAGCCACTGGAGCAAAAGTTTCATCATAGTCAATCCCTTTCTCCTGATTGTAACTTTGAACCACTAGCCTGGCCTTGTTCCTTGTGGTAATTCCATGCTCATCGAGCTTGTTTCTGAATACCTACTCGGTTTCCATAATGGTTCTATCTGGGGGGTCTGGGTACTAGGTGCCAAACATTATTTCTCTCAAACTAATGCAGCTCGTCTTGCATGGCTGTAATCCAATCTACATTTTTTAAGGCTTCCTTGATGTTCTTGGGTTCTATTTGGGAGAGAAAGGCTGAGAAGGCAAGTGAATTTCTAGCTCTTGTCCTGGTTTAGACTCTGGAATCTAGAGGAGTGATTATGTTGTCTATGCGGTGAGAACTTTGATGTCTCTAGTTAGATGTCTGGGGTTCATTTTGAGAAGAAGAAGAAGGTATGTTTGGTTTATTCCCCTCTATCCTTCTCTCAGATGCCAGTGGAGTTCCCTGAACTGCATCAACCACTCTTTATTCAGCTTCAGTGGTTGTAATTGAAGAGCTTGGTTCTGTTGATGATGAGGCAGCGTTGTCTTCATTTGCCTCCTTCACTTGACTCATCATATCTGCTTTTTCGTTTGTCATGTTAATGATTTCACCAGGAACAAGTAAGGGTTCTCCATATTGATCTTTCTCGGCATTCTTCTTAAATGATGGATGAGATTTATCAAAAATAACATGGATGATTTCTTCAACATATTGAGTCCGCTTGTTATATATCTTATAAGCCTTACTTTAAGAAGAGTAGCCAAGAAATATCCCTTCATCACTTTTGGCATCGAACTTACCAAGCTGATCATTTCCATTGTTGAGAACATAGCATTTGCATCCAAACTCTCTTAGGTAAGTCAGCTTGGGTTTTCTTCCATTCAGCAGTTCATACGGGGTCTTGTTCAGAATTGATCTGATCATGCACCTGTTCACTAAGTAGCAGGCAATGTTGACAGCTTCAGCCCAAAAGTTCTTTGCAAGTCCACTGTCAATCAACATTGTTCTTGTCATTTCTTCCAGAGTTCTATTCTTTCTTTCTACTACTCCATTTTGTTATGGAGTTCTAGGAGATGAGAAATTGTGAGAGATACCATTTTCATTGAAGAAATCATCAAATTTGACATTGTCAAGTTCTGTCCCATGATCTGATCTATTGCATACAACTCTAGACTCCATCTTCGACTGGATTTTCTTCACAAAGGCCACAAACACTTCAACTGTTGTGAATACCTAGTTTTTGCACTATTTTAACACCTCTTAAAGTCATTAGTATTTTGTTATTTTAATTATTTTTCTCAATTTTTGTATTTTTAATTGCATAATTCCTATCATAAAATACCAAAAATAGTTCTTTTTTTGTGCATTTTAAGAATTAACTAGTTGTTCAGTTGATAAATTAATCTAGTTAATTGATCATTTGAATAAGTTATTTAATTAATTTATTTATTATGTAAATTTAGTCTAATAAGTATGATTAAGGAAGAAATTGGGCCAAATTTGAAAGAGAAATATGGCCAGAGGTGCAAGACAAGTGGCTGCCCATGGGCGAATTGAAACGACCTAGTTTTAGGCCAAAACTTCGTCGTTTTGTTTAAGTAAACCAAGATCTAATCTCAACCTTTCAATTCTCAAGATCTAACGGTCTTGATTGAATCTCCTATAAGGTAAATAAGCCCTTTTAAATCAGACTTTTGGCCATTTTTCACATAACACAAACCATAGCACCCTCTCTTCTCTCCCACTCCTCCTCTGCCGCTGCCGCCACTCTCCACGGCAGCACCACCGTCCGCCGCCATCCTCCGTCCGCCAAACGCCCTCCATGCAACATTATCTGTTTCTCCTCTTTTTTCTCTACGCGAATCCAAGCCTCATATCCTCTAAAACTCCACCAATCTCCATAAATCTAAGAAAATCTGAAACCCTAACCGCCACTTGTTTCATAAATTCAAGAATATTGATCCATTTTCCACTTTATTTTTATATACATAGATATAGCTCAGCAAGGACTACCATTTGGCATTGGTCTTAACCTGAAATTCCAGCGATCGGAATTTCGCCGACCGCCACTGCCCCGCCACCACTGCATTCCCTTTTCTTTTTTATTTTTTCGACCCAAAGGCATTTGTTTCCTTTTGACAAGATGCCAGAATCTATTGGTTTAGCGTCTGCCAAAAAGAAACATGCGCCTTGGGGTCGGACAACCACTAATTGGCGTCCCCAGTATCTTCTCGTGGCTCGAACAATGTTGAATCCCTCCGCATGGTAAAACATCAATATCCTTTTCCTATTTGTATCTTTTCTTATTTTTTTTATTATTTTTGTATTTAATATTAGTTCTAAGGTTTAATTTCTATTAATGTTGCTATTATTTATATGCAATTGAGTATTAATTTTCAATTACTTATTACTTTATAAATGCGATTTTTAGTTCTTCGACCTAGCTAGTCGAGTAGTTCGTTATTGTCTGTTAGTTTTGATATTTGTCTCTTCGACCTAGCCGGTCAACTATTTTGTGAATTTATTAAGTTTGAATTTTAATTTTCCGACCTAGCCGGTCGGTAGTTAAATGTTTTATGCTAGTTTCATAAAAAATCAAAAGATTAGTTGAATTGTTTATTTAGTTAGTCGTTTGTTAAGTTGTTATTAATCATGTGTGATTGTTTAACCATGATCATTTAGTTTCTGTTTCGTACTTTACTTTGTTATCTCAATCGCTTCATGTTAGTTTGTACAAATCAAACTAGTTTCGATCTAGTTTGTTGAATACTTAGTTCGGATACCTTTTAAGCGTTGTTTCTGCTGTATGAATCAATAGTTTGCTGGGTTTGAAAGTATGAGTGTGTTAGCTTGAATTTCAGTCATGGTAAAAGTTGAATAATTGAGTATAGAGTACTTGTTTGGCTTTTTTTTACTGTTCAAAAGCTGTTGGAGTACAATCCTTCAAAATTCTGTTCATAGTTGATAAAAAGGATTTTCTTTGGACAGATTTTTGACCAAAAAACTATCCTTTGAATAGTATCGGACAAATTTTTGGTAAAACATCTATCCTTTGGATAGATTTTCACTGATGAAAGCCTTGGTTCTTCTCCTACAAAAGACACACAATCTATCACACAAAAAAAGATCTTTTACTCTAAAAAACACACATCTTACACATTCCGGACATTCCATGAAATACTAGTGCCTTTAAAAGTCTATTTTTGGTATAATTCCTTGAGAAAGACTGTTGTTTCTGGGTTCATTTTCAGAGATTATTGAGCTGTTTTCTGATGTTGTTTGAGTTGTTCCTAGTTGGATTTTCTCACTGTTGTGTTTTGATTTCTCTGCAACATAGGTAAGCCTTCAACCTCTGTAATGCAGATTTTTCAATATTAATGGACAGGACGTATGTTTTTAGCATACTCCAGTGTTGTGTAGTTAAAAGAAAAGAGACGAATACTGGATGGTTGTTTCTCTGGTTGTGTCCTATATCTCAAACAGATTTACGTGCTAAAATACGGATGTTTGGTTCATCTTGATTTCCTTAAGTTTGGTTTTCACTTTAGAAACAGAATAGTTAAAAGCTTTTACTCGTACTGTTAGCAGCTAGTTTTTCTTTCTTTAAGTATTGAATTTAATATCAGGTTCTCTTATTTGTGTTTATTTACATTTGAAGTTGGCTTTGTTCCTTGGAAGGTGAAAGGATAAATATTTCCATGGCTCAATTTGTTACTTGAGTTCCTGAATTTCAAGTTTTTCTTTAATGGTTAAATAAGTATCCATGCGCATGTTAAATGGCTAAAGTCCTTAGTATCAAGGCAAATTGTCCTTTTAAAATGAAACTTTATAAATGTTGTTAAACAAACAAAAAAGAGGGTCTAAGGTCATTTTTTCTCATGTCTATGAATGATGAGAAAAGGCCTATCCACGTGTAAATGCAAACTGCTTTTAGTTTACAGTTTCTGCATAAAGCTTGAGTGCTTAAAAGTTTATATTCATTTTAAGCACCTTCATGAGAATTTGTAGCAAGTAACTCTAGCCTACTAATGTCTGTTCAAATGTATTTATTTGTTGTCCTTTAGTTTATGTTTCACTTAAAGCATTTATTTTGTGTTTTAAGTAAATGTAAGTGATTCAATTCAAGAATGGCTGGAGTCCTTTTCTTTTTCTTGGGATATACTTTTCTCTGTTAGTTAAGTTTAAAGTTTTTATTGCTGTTGTAAGCTTGTTAGTTTGTATAGTTGTTTTGTATAGTAAATAAGAGGACAATTTCAGATCATTTTTTGCAATTTGAAATAGTTTTATGATTCGTTTAGATATGCTATGGTCAAATTTAAAGAATAAAAAGGGTAGTATTACAAGTTTAATTAATGTGATCTTTAAATGGTTTATTTATTTTACTTATTTATTTATTACACTTTGTCTCATTATCATATTAAAAGCTTCTTATTAATCATGACTGAACCTTTAGCTAAGTTTAGGCGTGGACTCGTCCCATTGTGACAATAGAGGAAAGAAAATTCTAAACCAATTAGATTAGCCCCTTCACTCAAATTAAAATAACTTTGTTACTTAATCACTACAAATTAAATTAATTTAAGCGCTAGGCAATTAGTAGGCACACTCTAATCTTTTTTTATTCATGGAATCGCTCGCGTAGCGTGATGTTCAACATTCAATAAATTTATTCAATAATATCATACCATGCCCATTAGTTCAGTTAATTCTTAATTTAGCTAATCTTTTGTTAAAATTACGGATTCGCTCGCGTAGCGCGATAGTTGACTTTTTAAATAATTTTTAAAACTAATTTTTTGAATGTAGTAATTTTTTCCAAAAGTAATGATGTATTAATAATCTTCGTCTGACTGCGGATTCGCGTGCGTAGCGCTGTTATGACAAAAATTAATAAAATTCATCTCGGTCGCACATTCGCTTGCGTGATGCGGTCAAAACAATTTTATTCAAATCTTTCTATAATAATTATAATAATAAAAGCGGACATATGTAAAACATGAAAATCAAATAAAATTACACTTTTGTCCAAATTAATTCAAGCCAAGTTTTAAGTCAATAAAGCGACTGTGCTAGAACCACGAGACTCGGGTAATGCCTTGCACCTTCTCCCCGGTCAATAAAATTCCTTACCCGAACTTTATTTTCGCGGACCGATATAAAAGAGTCAAATCTTCCTTTGAATAGGGATTCAAATAAAAGCTGACTTGGAACACCCAAAAATCAATTCCAAGTGGCGACTTTGAACAATAAAATAATCTCTATTTCAAAATTGTCACTTTAATTAGAAACTCTTTAACCCACAACAATCCATAATTACACATATATATCTTTCGGGGATAGAAAAGGGGTGTGACAGCTCTGGCGACTCTGCCGGGGACAACCAAAATTCGAGCTTGTACATGCTGACTTTGTGTTTGGCTTTATTAATTTTGTAAATATTGTGATTTATTTGTGCCTAATGTGCTACATGTTCGCTTTTTACCGTTTTGATATAGTTGAACTATACATATAAATTATTTTCTCACGCACCCCCTCTGAGTCTTCTTGAAATTAAAAATTGGGCATTTTCTTGACATAACCCACTTTTTTTGAGATAGATGAGGTGCTTGTCACCCAGTGAATGATTTTAGTCACACATATTTTAGGCGGGGAGCACACCTAGTTAAGTCGGAAAGCAATGCTACCGCTACACTGACCCTCCTCGGCTTGAGTTGTCCGCTCGAGTAAGCCAGTCTATATACCTTCTCCACCAGGATTTAAACCTAGAATAACAAACCTAATGTCGGATAACCCTAGTAGGCTCGCATTATGTGCATCACGTGCATTTGACTTAGCGAAACTCGTCACTGGGGTCGGGGCCGTATAAGACAGATATCCTCTTCGAGACCATCATGTTCACATATGTGCTACTTGATATATCAGTTGGAAGGCTTACTTGCATTTGCGACCGGTTTTAAAAAAAAAAATTAGTGGTAATTATTAAAAATGAAAAAAAAAAATCATTCGCCTAAGTTAGTGCAGATAAACCTTTTAAAGAAAAAAGGATTATGCAGTAGTTTGATGTGAGTTGTAAAGATTAATTTCGATAAAACAAAAAAAGGGAAAAGTACCAAGTTTCACCGAACTACGCAGGGTTTGATTCTCACCAGACGTGAGATATGTAGGCAACCTTTATCGGGTCCACCCCCAATTTTAAAAAATCCAAAAATATTTTTTATTAATCTTTAATACATCAAATCCCGAAACTAGAGAGAGAAAGAAAAAACAAAAAACAAAAAATTTTAAAAAAAGAATTTGAATTCCAAAATATTTTCATTTTTCTTTCGGAAATTAAAAAGAAAACTCAGAATCCAGAATATTTTCGAAAATTCAAAGGCATAAATTCAAAATCCAAAAATATTTTCTTTCTTTTTAGAAGCCTTTCTTTCGAGGATTCAAAAAACTCGAAATCTGAAAAGAAAAAAAAATTTCTTTCTTCTTTAGAAGTCATTCTTTCAACAACTCCCAAAAAAATATAAATATATTCTCCTTTAAATCTATTTTGAGACATCAAACCCAGAAATTTCAAAATAAATAAATAAATAAATTGAATTGCAAAATATTTTCATTCTTCCTTAGAAGTTTTTCTTTCGAAAATTAAAAAGAAAACTCAGAATCAAAAATATTTTCGGAAACTCAAAGGCAAAAATTAAAAATTCAAAAATATTTCTTTCTTTTGTTTCGAAGATTCCAAAAAAAAAAAATACAAAAAAAGTTTCTGAAATAAAAAAAAAATCATTTTCTTTCTTCTTTAGAAGTCTTTCTTTCAACAGTTTTAAAAATAAATCTAAAAATATTTTCCTTTAAATTTATATTTGAGACATCAAATGCGTATAATAAATTGAATTGAAAAATACTTTCATTCTTCTTCATAGGTTTTTCTTTTGGAAATTAAAAAAAAAATTCAGAATCCAATTTTTTTTATTCAACTCCAACAATTCAAAATCCCAAAAACATTTCTTCTTCTTCTTTGAAGTCTTTTTTTTTCGAAAAAAAAAATCTTTCTTTCTTTCAACAACTCCCTTAAAATAAATTCAAAAAGATTTTCTTTGTTAGGAAATTCGTGGTCTATTTGTATATGAGTTAAAAAAAATAATGAGTATATTTATTTATTCCTAATTTCCCTGAACTACGTAATGATCTGATTCATGCGACGACATGATACGTAGGGAACCCACAAAAGGTTAGATCAAATATTTTTCAAACGACTCTAAAGTGAGGGATCACAATAAGGCTAATGAAAAAAAAAAGAGAAGGATAAAAGCATCAATAAGCAACGACCTTATAGGCCGGAACGAAACACAATGCCTTCCAAAAGCATGTTAGAGACATGATAATGTTAGAGCTGTCACGATCCAAAATCCATTAAGGGTCGTGGTGGCGCCGGACACCTCTGTCAGGCCAGCCAACTAACTTATCAATTAATTTCTCTTTTAATACTTTTGAAAATCTAAGATTTTTCCTTTCATTTTTATAAATAAAAGTTCACTACTTGAATTCAAATTTAAATATTAACAATTAGTACA
Source organism: Nicotiana glauca (assembly GCA_026770625.1). Taxonomy (NCBI): domain Eukaryota; kingdom Viridiplantae; phylum Streptophyta; class Magnoliopsida; order Solanales; family Solanaceae; genus Nicotiana; species Nicotiana glauca. The sequence continues at coordinate 56,880 of MU682932.1, read as the reverse complement.
AATCCGTTGAAAACCATCCCATAAACCCGGTGTCACAAGTACATGAACAACTACTGATATGAGAAATAAAATACAACATCCATCTGGAATACAGTGGACGGAAAGTAAATACAGTACACTGAAAGGGACTACCCTAGCTGCGGTCTCCTCGAATGATGCAACTCACCTGGTCCCAGCGTCATCCATGCTGCTACGCTCAATAGGTTGCTAGAGGTATATATATACATGTACAAAAAAAATACACAGAAGTGTAGTATGAGTACGTAATCAACGTGTACTCAGTGAGTATCCCGCCTAATCCGGAAGGGGTAGAGATGAGATGGTCAACTTTGACACTCTCTAATAGTCCAATGATTATTTATCCTCAATATACATATTAAACAGTGGATTTATTTTATAAACATGATTCTAATCCAGCTAGAGGAAACAAGTAAACACGTAATTCCATCATAGGTGAATTTCCAGAATTTCTCTTTAAATATATTCCAAATATTTTCAAGCCACCAAAGGGCAATAATAACTTAATGAAGTTCAAGACAACAACACAGACATGCACAAATCATGCAGAGGTCGACGGCCCGCTCCAACAGAAATGTAAATTGTGCACTGCCGAGGGTCGAGCGGCATGAACCATAGATGCATCTATTCTCACCGAGGCTTTCGGCCCGTTCCATAATTAAACACATATCCTGCTCGCGAATCATCCATGAGACGCAGGCACACATAAAATACATGCTCAATCAGTCAAATAAGAACTTATCGGGGAATATTTATTCAAATAAAACCAATTCTCCTTTAACAATTTAAGAAATGAAGTTTAATCCTTTTAGAAATTTACTTACTAATTCGATGTGAGTTAAGCAATTCAAGCTACCAATGGGTTCACAATTAATCCACGTACAACGTGTTTTTGGGTCCTAACTACCCGGACAATAGCATAATAGTTGCTATGCATGAACTCTCGTCACCTCGTGCATACGTAGTCCCCACAAATAGGAGCACATAATTAATTACTTTACCTATGGGGTAAATTCCCCCTCACAAGATTAGAAAGGAGACTCACCTCGCTCCGAAGGTCCACAACCGGCATTCTACATTCTTCCGAAGACTTGAACCAATGCGCAGAGCTCCAAAACTAGCCAAATAATGGCAACCTAATGAGAATATACTCAAATACTTGCTAACAATTCGAATTATACAATTTTCCAACTCCATTTGGTGAAATGACCAAAATACCCTCGGGCCCACGTGCCCGAAATCCGAAATTTTTTGAAGATAAAGGTTACCCATGACCTTAGAAACTCAAATATATAATTTACTCCTAATTCCATGCTCAAATTCGTGGCTAAATTTCAAGAATTAAATTTCTAGGCTTCCTTCCAAAAGTCCCAATTTTCCTCACAATTTTCATGCTAAAATCCATACATAATTGATGTATTTAACTCATAATAGGTGGGGATAACATACCTTATCATTGATGACAAAAATCTCTTCTTGAAGCTCTCCAAAATCGCCCCCAAGCCAAGAAAATGTGAATGGAAATGACCCAAAATCGGATTTTAAAACATTTTGCCCCAGCCGCTTTTCACACCTGCGGCTCCCAGACCGCTTCTGCGGTTCCGCAGGCGCGGTCCCAATACCGTATCTGCGGTCTTCACCAGGCCTTCCCCTTCCGCTTCTGCGCTCCAACTTCCGCAGGTGCGGTCCCGCATCAGCAGTCCCAGCTCCCATCACCTGCAGCCGCTTCTGCGATCCCCCCCTCGCTTCTGCGGGGCCGCTTCTACGGTCCCATTTCTGCAGCAGCGGAAATACCACCACCCAGACCCTTCAGCTATGCAACAATTGCCAATTTCGATCCGTTAGCCATCCGGAATCCACCTGAGGCCCCTGGGACCCCAAATAATCACACCAACCAGTCCCAAAACACATTACGGACTTGTTCGAGGCCTCAAATCACATCAAACAACACGAAAATCACGGATTACGCTCCAATTCAATCTTTATGAACTTTAAACTTTCCAACTCCTATTTCCGATGTTTAAACCTATCAAATCACATCCGATTGACCTTAAATTTTGCACACAAGTCATATTTGACATTACGGACCTACTCCAACTTTCGAAATTTGATTTCGACCCCGATATCAAAAAGTCAACCTCCGGTCAAACTTCTCAAAAACCTTCAAATTCTAACTTTAGCCAAATTGCTCCAAAAGGACCTACGGACCTCCGAATTCACTTCTGATTGCGCTCCCAACTCTAGAATCACCATACGGAGCTATTCCCAGACTCGAAATCCCAATCGTACATTGATAACGCTGAAATACACTTCAAGCCAAACTTAAGAAATTTCTTCTAAAATGCTTACTTCCACAATGGGCGCCAAAACGCTTCGGGTTATCCGAAACCCAATCCGGGCATACGCCCAAGTCCGAAATCATCATACGAACCTGCTGGAACCTTCAGATCCTAATTCCGAGGTCATTTACTCAAAAATCCAATCCTAGTTCATTCTTTCAACTTTAAGCTTCTGAAATAAGGATTTTCATTTAAATTTAACTCCGATCTTTCTGAATTTAAATTCCGACCATGCGAATAAGTCATAATACCCGAAATGAAGCTGTTCATAGCCTCCGACTGCTGAACAGAGTGCTGGTACTCAAAATGACAGGTCGGGTCGTTACATTCTCTCCCACTTAAACATACGTTCGTCCTCGAACGTGCTGAGAACTACACTGGAGTAGTCTGAAATCACTGTTTAGCACCTCATGCACCTTCCCGTGCTATGAAAACTCAGTTGAGCACATTAGCTCGATAAATTCTGAAGATATTCCCTTTTATTAAACAAATAAGCCTTAGAGCCCAATTCCAACATTCGAAATTCTATGCCAGGCCTGTTTCCAACATAAGATCACCGTGTCAATCACTGTACGTTGTACTCATATATGACTGCATAACTCTGCTGAATTCACACTTTGCATCACTTTACCCATCGGACCACAATAACATTTCTGTTTGAATTAATCGAAATTCCACGAATCCGATGCTCTGATTGCACCTCTTGACCTACGTGGGTCTTGCTCTAACCTTTACAACAACGCCACGGCGGAAGAGAGGTGCCGAAATTCATAACCAACTGTTGAATCAACAAATCATTGGGTCTATCCCCTGACATGAGTCATTGCCTCTTTATGATCCATCTAATGGTCTTAGCTCCTTAATTCACTTCACATAATCCAATTGTATTGGTCCTAAGTCCAATAATCTTGTCTCACCCAGTATGAACTGCTCAGGCAATAAGCCACTCTGAATGCGATCACAATCTCATATGACGCCATAATGTGCCAATAGGCCACCAATTTGAACACAACACCAACAGGAAATCGAACTCTGGAAGGAATTAACTAAACCCCGCACTAATTACGGACTTCCCTTAGAAAATAGGAAGCAGGACATATAAAATTGGCATATAGAAAACTACACTCATCATCACACTGTTTCGGCGTGCAACCCGATCCACACAACATAACCACGGCGGTGTGCCACCCGATCCTCACAATATAACCATGGCGGCGTGCCACCCGATCCTCACAATATAACCATGGCGGCGTGCCACCCGATCCTCACAATATAACCATGGCGGCGTGCCACCCGATCCTCACAATATAACCATGTCGGCGTGCCACCCGATCCACACGTAGAACTCACATAAGGAGATACACATCGAGCTAATTTGCTCAATGCAATAAAGTACCGAATCTAGGTCACAAGCACGCTAAGTGCATAATGCCATCCCTGAGGGGACATATAGCGCGATAAGCTACAAACTCAAGCACATCTGAGGTGTGATACAAGATCTAAATCTCAAGAGCCATCCTGCTCACATTACACCATCGCCACGCGGAACCTCAACACATACACAATTTCTCAGGCCGTCTCAAAACTCACACGACGCAATGTATCACTTCATGAAATATCTGACAACGAGATGACACCCTGACTACTCCATAAGGAGCGCATTACTGAAATGAACATAGCTGGCCTGCTATAAAGGCCAAATTCACATTTAAATCCATCCACCGACCTCAAGTCGATCCCAATCGTGCCAAACTAGGCCAATAACCTTTCAAAGGTCCATGCTAACTTCTCTCTTCTCATAACGCACAAGAACATCCATCATGACTGGAGCGAACCTCCACAGTCTATAACCCAACAAGCTGAGTGCCCTTCAGGCATAAATTTTCAAATTGATGACATTACCACAATCCTCATACTTGCTTAAATCTTTAGTCAATCAAGAGACTACGTGTCACACTTATACAATCTTCCCGTGGGACACGCTCCCACATTCTTCTGAAATAAGTATCGAGTCCGTACCTTTAAAGGTTCGGATACACTAACTCTAAAAAGCGATCAAGAATCCTTACCAGGAGGCAAAGCCCTTTTCACAACACATCGACCTCAGGTGGCGCTGAAGACAATACCAATTTACTTTAATCATTCAACCACTTCCTTTCTCATCCGAGCCCATGATATCCTTGCCAGCCCAAGCTGCAACATTTATCTTTACTTCGGATTTCCATGCTACTCACTGCACCTAATGTGCCAACATACGATAGAACACGATTTTCATTATAACCCCGAAACCGTTGATATTTTACACTTTATCATATAAAAGCTTTGCACTTTACTCACTTCAGGGGAACCATAGCAACACAAAGGTAAATTTCCCATAACCGTAGAATATGAAAATCTGCAAGTACTGGTCCAAGCCACCATAGACCTTCCGAAATCTGCTTCCACATAACAAGCCACAACCGTAGAATGGTTTAGAATGTTATCAATTACGGCGGCCAACAAACCTCACACGTATCGCCACAATTCAAACGCATAACTCGATCACGCTGAATGAACGGATCACAGACCCCAACATGCCAAATTCAACTATGGCTAATCAATCCCTTTCCTTCCAATTTATACTTGATTGCTTTGGAATTAATACTAACTCTCTTCAACACATAACATAGTCCCTCTAAAATCTCCCCGAGTGACCTTGAATTGCGAGACCATGTTGTCTCAAATCTTACGAATTATTTCACATTTATCAAATGTCATACCACATGGTAGCACATCATAGAACATTTTGGTCACCTTCTCATAAGCTGCTACATAGCTTGATTCTTAACTGAACTTATAGGCTTGAAATCATCGGGCACCACACTTTAACTTCTGAATTTACTGGGTCCATTATTGAGAGCCACCCGCTCTGACTTGGTCCTGAATATAATCAACTCCATGAATCTTCTAGCACATTAATACCCTCTCAACGAAGCACCTGGCAGGACCACTCCCCTGAAACCCGTATCTATACCAGGCATAAATCCTGAACCTTTTTCCAAGTCCGGACATGAGCCAATAAGGCCAACCATCGCATGCCTCCAATAATTCATTTGCTCGAATTACCACTCATGGTCTTTTCTCTTAGCTGAGATAATCCATCAATATGCTAATAACCAAAAATCATGCAAGTCGTTAATCATACAGCCCAATCACAAGCAGTGGGACTCTCCCACTTAGATTGAAGCCATTACTTCACCATTCTTGAGTTCGCCCGACCTTTTTACCTCTTATTGACATAACCTCGCACCATAAGTTATCAAAATTTCTCAGAATCTTCCTGTAAATCCCCATCTTTCATATTCTGAATCATTAACCACATTCGCATGACCGATCTTTTTATTAAATAACCAATATAATTCTTTGCGGAAGCTTCGCCAACCACGTGACGGCTAAACTGCTCACGGGGAATAACCCACCTAGGGGAATCACCTCCCGACATCGTCCCACGCCGCTACACGGGGTACATTAACTATGACACCAATAGCCCATCCCGAGTTCGAGCTCACGTTCCATTTGCACAAGTCCATTCACCCTTCGCAGACATCAATTAAATGTGCGACAACATCCTTCCAAATTTAGGGTTATGCTGCACCCTCCTCCATTTCAATTAGCTCTTTTTCGCCATATCAATCTTCTGCCGCATAATAGCCCACACTTCATATCATACCCGCAGGCTTCAATCACCAATCATTAAAATCCCCAATTTGATCCAAACTCTCTCTAAGGCATATAGTCATCCTACTACCAAGCCCATATGCAACCTTCGCCACTCTCCCACTTTGGCGAAACTCATCTGCTTAATCGGTCACTCGACCTTGCTTCTCATACTTGGCCTTCTAGAAATTTTGAACACCACCTGGCACTTCCCACATGTCCTTCCTCATACTTTACTACTCAATTGTTGCCTTAAATGAAATCTATCTTCGTGGCACTTGAATCCACTATTGCTACTAACTTCAAGCCTTTCCAGAGGTCATCTTTATCGAACCATCAACATTTGCAGTACTGATTCAGTCCGGAACCACCGCATTCTGCGATATCTGATAGTTGCCTCTTCAATAGTATTTCACAATATTCCGCCATAAGGTGAATTGTAGCAGATTATAACAACGACGAACTTGGTACATACCAATAGGACCACGACACCCCATCATAGAAGAAAAGCTCTACCACGCTTGAAAGTGCCAAGTCTCATTACTTTCTCTAGCCCATATCTGACCATTCTTAATCCGACTGCCTTTTTCCCTGCCGGAAATAAAATACTGAATCCCTTGATTACACGCTGAGTAAACCTCCCTTCGATTCATCCACTGCCCCGACACGTGAGCAAACATCCTAACATCATAACAACACTGCAAAAAATCGCTCATGAGCATCATGGAAACCTGTGCCTAGCCTCAAGGCTCTTAGAAGTTCTGTTGCTGAGCTGAACAATAGAATACCCTTCCATAAAGCGACTATAATAGTCCAATTAACTATACCGGGAAAATCATCCCGCACCACATTTGTAGCACCATTTCAATTCTTCAAATTCTCGATTTCTAGCAAGCGCTCGCGTCGCGTAAGATTGAGTAGGAAGGAATCAAAGGCATGCACCTCAAAGGAATCAAACCGCACGATAAGCAAATCAGAAGGGAAGTACTCCTAACTGTCCTGTAGCCTCCCGAGGATAAGTTCAGGCGTCTTCGTACCGATCCGCAAGACTCTACTAGACTTGCTCATGACTCGTGAGACCGACGAGAACCTAGTGCTATGATACCATGTTGTCACGACCCAAAATCCACAAAGGGTCGTGGTGGCGCCGGACACCCTTGTCAGGCCAGCCAACTAACTTATCAATTAATTCCTCTTTTAATACTTTTGAAAATCTAAGGTTTTCCTTTCATTTTTATAAATAAAAGTTCACTACTTGAATACAAATTTAAATATTAAAAATTAGTACAAATCCGCTGAAAACCATCCCAGAAACCCGGTGTCACAAGTACATGAGCAACTATTGATATGAGAAATAAAATACAACATCCGTCTGGAATATAGTGGACGGAAAATAAATACAGTACATTGGAAGGGACTACCCTAGCTGCGATCGCCTCGAATGATGCAGCTCACCTAGTCCCAGCGTCATCCATGCTGCTACGCTCAATAGGCTGCTAGAGGTATATATATACATGTGCAACAAAAATGCACAGAAGTATAGTATGAGTACGTAATCAATGTGTACTCAGTGAGTATCCCGCCTAATCCCGAAGGGGTAGAGACGAGATGGTCAACTCTGACACTCTCTAATAATCCAATGATTATTTATCCTCAATATACATATTAAACAATGAGTTTATTTTATAAACATGATTCTAATCCAGCTAGATGAAACAAGTAAACACGTAATTCCTTCATAGGTAAATTTCCAGAATTTCTCTTTAAATATATTCCAAATATTTTTAAGCCACCAAAGGTCAATAATAACTTAATGAAGTTCAAGACAACAACACATGCATGCGCAAATCATGCCGAGGTCGACGACCCGCTCCAACAGAAATGTAAATTGTGCACTGCCGAGGGTCGAGCGGCACGAACCATAGATGCATCTATTCTCACCGAGGCGTTCGGCCCGTTCCATAATTAAACACATATCCTGCTCGCGAATCATCCATGCGACGCAGGC